>MDKI01057359.1:0-28135 GCA_005239505.1 Nicotiana paniculata
CACAAGTCCCTGTGGGTACGATATCTGGACTTCAATTCCTATATTACTTGTCGACCACGTACTTGCGTGTGCATTGGGAAATCAACCAACACATGCGCATAGTGGAATAAGGACATCCGGCCTGGGCCAACATAATAATAACAACTGTGCACTGCCGAAGGGTCGAAAGACGCGAACCATAGATGCATCTATCAATACCCGCCAAGGCGTATGGCCCGCTCGCATGAGAGTAGGGGAAAGAATCACTCCGCTCGCGGGATATAAATTACGAAGCGGTCGCATGAAAATACAACATATTTCTTTCAATTCTTTTCAAATAAAAATTCCTTTAAATCATCAAATTCTTGGTTTTCTAAAAAAACAAAGTTGCATACAATGAAGTTACAAAGCATATAACTCAATTTAATGGAATTCACATGGCATGGTGTGGGCCTAACTACCCGGGCATAACAATAATAGTTACTACGCACGGGCTCTCGTCACCTCGCACGTACGTAGTCCCCGGCAACAATGACACGTTACTATTTAATTAACCTACGGGGAAAATTCCCTCTTACAGGGTTAGAAAAGAGACTTACCTCACGTCAAGTCTACTTCCCGGGTCAAGAATGCGCCCGAAACTCCAAATTCGCCGCCCAAGGACTCAAAACTAGTCAAATATCGCATAAATAAATCAATATATACTCAAAGTATGAAATTTTCCCATTTAAATGATTGTTTCAACCTAAAGTGCAAAATCCCAAAATACACCCCCGGGCCCACATGCTCGAATTCCGGAAATTTTTGAAGGAATATATTACCCATGGCCTAAGGATCAATATCATATAGTTTTTTTTTGAATTCCTCAACAACTTTCTTGGTCATTACCCATTTTTGTCAAGACCCTAGGTTTTTACTCTAACCCATATTTTCTGCTAATTGTGGTGTTAATCTACCTAACAATTAAAGTAATAAGCTAAATTCATAGTAGAAATTACTTACCTCTCAGTAGCTAGGTCGAATACTCTTCTTGCGTGCCCTTAAAATCGCCCAAGAATGAAGAAAAGTTGTCAAAAATGGCTAAGTTCGTGTTTAAAAGGAAGTGCACTGCCTACAGGCTTGTCGCACTTGCGGCTCGAGGACCGCACCTGCGGTCTCGCATTTGCAGGGAAATTATCGCACCTGCAGATGAGGGGAAGGTGGCCTGGTTTCGCACCTGCGGAGCAAAGTCCGTACCTGCGACTCCGCTTCTACGGAAAGGTGTCTACACCTGCGAAAATTGGAAACTCCCTCAAGAGGTGCACCTGCGACTGGACCTCCGCAGGTGCGGTCGCACCAGACCTGGTGCACCAGCAGCCATTTTAGGCTGGTTTTTGCCTCGCTCGATGCCTGAATGGCATCTGGGCCCACCCGAGACCCCATCCAAACATGCCAACAAGTGCTAAATCATGATACGGACTCGCTCGAGCCTTCGGAACGCCCGAAACAGCGCTAAATCTAAAGATCACACCTCAAAACCTATTGGATCAAACTTAAGAACTTCAAGTTTCTGAATTTGCTTCCATCATGCCGAACCATACCTATACTACTCGGAATGACACCAAATTTTGCGAGCACGTCTTAAATGGAATAACAAAACTATTCCCGGTCTCGAAATTCTGTTCGGATCTCGATAACAAAAAACACGTTCTAAACCTCAATTTGAACTTAAAGACATTCTTACTTCACTATTTGGCATCGAAATGCTCCTGGGTCATCCAAAACCCGCTCTGAACACACGCCCAAGTCCGAAATCATCATACGAACCTACTGGAATCTTCGGATCTCGATTCCGGGGTCGTTTAATGAAAATATTGACTGCAGTCAAACTTGGCCCTTAAGGCCAACCTTAAGGAACTAAGTGTTCCTATACTACTCCAAACTCCTCCAAACCTCGAACCACCCATCCCCGCAGGTCATAAATCAATAAAAGCAACTACGGGGAGTCTCATTTAGGGGCACGGGGTCCTAGAACACAAAACAACAAGTCAGGTCGTTACATTCTCCACCTCTTAAACAAACGTTCGTCCTCGAACGGGTCTAGAATCATGCCTGGAGTGCTAAATAAGTGTGGATATCTGCTCCGCATGTCCTCCTCGGACTCCCAAGTCGCCTCCTCTACTGGTTGGCCCCTCCAGTGGACCTTTACGGCTGGAACCCTCTTGGACCTCAACTGGTGATCCTTCCTGTCAATGATAGCAACTGGCTCCTCCTCGTAACCCAATCTCTCATCTAGATGAAGGGTACTGAAGTCTACCACGTGAGAGAACTCGGCATGATACCTCCAGAGAATGGACACATGAAAGACCGGATGAACCCCTGATAAACTGGGAGGTAAATCAAGCTCATGAGAAACCTCCCCAACTCGTCTCAACACCTCAAATGCGCCTATAAACCTCAGGCTCCGCTTGACCTTCTTCCCAAACCTCATAATACCCTTCATCGGCGAGACCTTCAACAGAACCTTCTCGCCCTCCATAAATGATACATCACGCGCCTTCTGATCCGAGTAACTCTTCTGTTTGGACTGTGCTGTGTGAATTCTCTCCTGAATCAACTTCACCTCGGTCTGAGGGTGAAATGATGTGCTGAGCTCTACCCGGGTGCCTAATCGCTCTGTACGGCTCTCCAGAAGTGCGAGGTGAACTGAGGACCTCGATCTGATATAATGGACACAGGCATACCATGCAACCGAACTATCTCCCAAATGTAGATCTGGGCCAACCTCTCAGACGTGTAAGTGGTAGCTACTGGGATGAAATGTGCCGACTTGGTCAACCTATCCACAATGACCCAAACTGCATCAACCTTCCGCAAGGTCCGAGGCAACCCAACTACGAAGTCCATAGTGATGCGCTCCCATTTCCACTCAGGTATAGGCATCTGCTAAAGTAGGCCTCCTGGCCTCCGGTGCTCATATTTAACCTGCTGGCAATTTTTACATCTAGCCACAAACTCCACTATGTCTTTCTTCATCCGCCTCCACTAGTAGTGTTGCCTCAGGTCACAGTACATCTTCGTAGCACCAGGATGTATAGAATACCGTGAACTGTGAGCCTCCTCTAGAATCCTCTCCCTAAGGCCATCAACATTAGGGACACATAAGCGAACTTGAAGTCTCAGAATACCATCCTCGCCAATAGAAACCTCCTTGGCACCACCCTGAACCACTGTCTCCCGGAGAGCCTCCAAGTGCGGATCATCATACTGTCGAGCCTTGACCTCCCCTAATAATGAAGATTGAGCCATCACACATGCAAGAACCCGGCTGGGCTCAGAAAGGTCCAACCTCACCAGGCGATTAGCCAATGACTGAATGTCCAAGGCTAGAGGTCTCTCCCCTGCTGAAATGAAAGCCAAACTACCCATACTCTCCGCCTTCCTGCTTAAGGCATCTGCTACCACGTTTGCTTTGCCCGGATGATAAGGAATTGTGATGTCATAATCCTTCAGCAACTCGAGCCACCTGCGCTGCCTCAAATTAAGCTCCCTTTGCCTGAACAAGTGCTGCAAACTGCGGTGGTCTGTATAAACCTCACAAGGCACCCCATACAAGTAATGACTCCAAATCTTAAGAGCATGAACAATCGTCGCCAACTCCAGATCGTGCACATGGTAATTCTTCTCATGAACTTTCAGCTCTCGCAAAGCATATGCAATAACTCTCCCCTCCTGCATCAACACACATACCAACCCAACGCGTGAACCATCGCAATAAATTGTATACATCCCAGAATCGGAAGGCAACACTAGAACTGGTGCTGAGGTCAATGTTGTCTTGAGCTTCTGAAAGCTCACCTCACACTCGTTGGACCATCGAAACGGGGAATTCTTCTGGGTCAACCTAGTCAGAGGGGCTGCGATGGAGGAAAATCCCTCCACAAATCAGCGATAATAACCTGCTAGACCCAAGAAGCTCCTGATCTCTGTAGCTGAAGTAGGGCGTAGCCAACTCTGAACCGCCTCAATCTTCTTAGGATCAACCTTGATACCCTCTCCGAATAACACATGCCCCAAGAATGCCACATAATCCAACCAAAACTCACACTTGGAGAACTTAGTATACAGCTTCTGTTCCCGCAAAGTCTGGAGCACCACCCTCAAATGCTGCTTGTGCTCCCCCAGGCTACGTGAATAAATCATAATGTTGTCAATGAAGACGGTGACAAAAGAATCAATATAAGGCCTGAACACGCTGTTCATCAAGTCCATAAATGTTGCTGGGGCATTAGTCAATCCAAAGGACATCACCAGAAACTCATAGTCATCATATCTCGTATGAAAGGCAGTCTTCGGAACATCCGAGTCCCGAATCTTCAGCTGATGGTACCCCAATCTCAAGTCTATCTTAGAAAACACCCGTGCACCCTGCAACTGGTTAAACAAATCATCGATACGCGGAAACGGGTACTTGTTATTGATGGTGACTTTGTTCAACTGGCGGTAGTCAATACACATTCACATAGTCCCGTCATTCTTCTTCACAAATAGCACTGTGGCACCCCAAGGCAATACGCTCCGTCTGATAAACCCTTTAGCCAATAATTCCTCGAGTTGTTCTTTCAATTCCTTCGGAGCCATGCGATAAGGGGGAATAGATATGGGCTGGGTGCCCGGAGCTAAGTCAATGCAGAAGTCAATGTCACGATCCGGTGGCATGCCTGGCAGGTCTGAAGGGAATACATCATCAAACTCTCGAGATAATGGCACTGAATCAATCATCAGAGACTTGGCGGTGGTGTCCCTCACATACGCAAGATAAGCCAAACAACCCTTCTCGACCATATGTCGAGCCTTCAGGAAAGAAATGACCCGACTAGCGGCACTAACTGAAGAACTTCTCCACTCCAATCTCGGCAACTCAGGCATGGCTATAGTAACAGTATTGGCATGGCAATCTAGAATGGCATGATAGGGGGACATCCAATTCATGCCCAGGATAACCTCAAAATCAAACATATCAAGAAACATGAGGTCTATTCTGGTCTCGAACCCACAGAAAGTAACCACACAGGACCGATAAATTCGGTCCACAACCACAGAATCGCCCACATGAGTGGATACACAAATAGGAGTACCCAAGGACTCACGAGGAATATCCATGGAATGAGAAAATAAGGATGATACATATGAATAAGTGGACCCTGGATCGAATAATACCGATGCATCTCTACCGCATACTAAAATAATACCTGTGATCACGGCATCTGAGGCCACTGCATCTGATCTGGCCGAAATAGCATAGAATCTGGCTGGGGCGACGGATGACTGACCTCCACCGGAATAAATAGGAGCTGACTGGACTCCCCCTGCCTGGACTCCACCTCTGGGACGACCCCTACCAGCCTACCCTCCACCTCTGGGCGGCCGAACCGCTGGTGTTGACCTTATAGGCTGGTGACCCTACTGCATTGTCTTGCCCCGAAGCCTGGGGCAATGCCTCTTCATGTGACCTGGATCCCCACACTCATAACAACCTCCCGGCACCATGGCCTGCTGCCCTGAAGAAGAACTCTGAATAGCGGGAGGTCGGTAGGAACTCTCTGGCATAGCAGTGAAATAAGTACTGGTAGACCCCTGATGACCAGAATACCTATCGGAGGAACCCTGAATAGCTTGCGGGAGTTACGAACTCTCCGGCATGGCGCTGAAATAAGGCCTCGCTAGTACACCTCGTGGAGGTGCTGGTGGTGCTGAATATGGAGGCCTACTGGGCTGGCCCATACCACACTGACCTCTGCCCTTAGCTGGAGCACCTCTTAAATCCCCGAAAAATCTGGCCCTCTTAACCTGCTGACCCTGATCTCTGCTCCTCGACCGATAACCCTCGATCCGACGAGAAATATCTACCACAAGCTGATAAGGAGTCCCCATCTCCACCTCTCGGGCCATATTGGCCCTAATACCTGGATGTAACCCAGCTACAAATCTCTGCACTCTCTCTGCGTCAGTAGGAAGTATCATGAGTGCGTGACGAGACAACTCAGAAAACCTAGCCTCATAGTCGATCACTGTCATCTGACCCTGCTCCAACTGCTCAAACTGATACCGTAGCTCTTTCCTCTCAGAGGGTGGAATATATATGTCCAGGAATAACTGAATAAACTGCTCCCAAGTGATGGGAGGAGAATTTGTCGGTTTGCCAAGAATACAGGACTGCCACCATC
This sequence comes from Nicotiana paniculata, assembly GCA_005239505.1. Classification (NCBI taxonomy): domain Eukaryota; kingdom Viridiplantae; phylum Streptophyta; class Magnoliopsida; order Solanales; family Solanaceae; genus Nicotiana; species Nicotiana paniculata. The sequence continues at coordinate 6,186 of MDKI01057359.1, forward strand.
TACGGGCCCTGCCCTCTAGCTAAAAAGTAGTGAAGTCGACTTCATGAGACTCCAATATCCTCATGTTGTGCAGTCTGTCCCTGCACCTATCAATAAAGTCATGTGCGTCCTCATGACGCTCACCTCCGTAGACAGGAGGGCGCAATCTGGTCCATCTGTCTAATAACTTCTGCAGATCGCCATCCGCAGCTGGTCTGGGCTCAGGTGCTGCTGCTGCTACTGGCTGAACCCCGCCCACGGGCAGTGTACCCGGGGTCTGATATACTGCAGCTGCATGTCCAGTGGCCTGTGCAGTAGGGGTCTGTGCTCCCCCTCCCGCCTAAGATGTGGCCGGGTCTGCTGGAAATAAACCAGCCTGAGTCATGGTGTCCATGAACCGTATCATACGGCCCATGACCTCCTGAAATTCTGCCGCCGTCGTAAAATTCAAAGGGGCAGGATCTGCTGTGGGCACCTCACCCTGCTCCTCAGTGATGGGATCCTCTACTGGATCCGCTGGGGGTGCGACTGGTACAGTCCTAGGATGCCCTCGTCCGTTACCTCGGGCTGGTGCCCTCCCCAGGCCTCTGCCATGACCTCGGATGACGGGGGTAGCGGCCCCTCCCGGGTGTGGAACATCAGCTGCTCGCATCCTCACCATCTGTGAGAGAATATAAGAGTGAGATTTTTAATATACCATCAAATACACGATAGAAGATGAATAAAGAGAGATTTCCTAACATTCTATAGCCTGCGGAAGATAAATACAGACGTCTCCGTACCGATCCGCAAGAATCTATTGGGTTTTCACGTAACTTGTGAGACCTACGTGAACCTAGAGCTCTGATACCATGTTGTCACGACCCAAATACTAACCCAGGTGGCGATGGCGCCCAACACCGCCGTCAGTAAAGCCAACCTTTATTTACTATTGATTTCAGGTAATTTACCAAAAACATTTTTCAATACTTGCTTAATAAATAAATAATCATGAAGTCATAATTTACGATTACATCCCAAAATAAAGACTACTAGCGTGTGTGCCAGGAATTAGTGTCACAAGTGTAAAAGCATCTAGCAGTGTGATATCAAAAGAATGAAGGTCTGTCCTACTGTCCGAGTAAGTATAGACAGAAATATCAAAAGGATAGCTCCAGAGTGCTGCTGGAAATCGCCAAGAAGAGCAGCTCACCGTGAAGTCTCGGCCAGTAAAAACTCAGGAACGAGCTTTGGACTGGAATCCAGATGCACCTGCCTTAGAACCTGTACAATTAAGTACAGAGCGTAGCATGAGTACATAAAAAATACGTACTCAGTAAGTATCCCGCTTAATCTCGATGAAGTAGTGACGAGAGGTCGATTTGACACTTACTAGGGTCCAAACAAAGTATTTAAGTGATAATTTAAAAGAGGACAACAAGTAAGCATGGATAGTAATAAAAATAGATATTGAACCGTAGTAAAGTCCGAATATGAAATGAAGCATCAATTTACAAGTTTTCAGTGCGATCCTCCATGATAATTTATAGCTCAACAGTCATAAACAGTATCAGGCAAATAACATGCGCATAGTGGAATAAGGACATCCGGCCGTGGCCAACATAATAATAGCAACTGTGCACTGCCGAAGAGTCGAACGATGCAAACCATATATGCATCTATTAATACACGTCGTGGCGTACATACCGCTCCCATGAGAGTAGAAGAAAGAATCACTCTGCTCGCGGGATATAAATTTCGAAGCGGTCGCATGCAAATACAACATCTTTCTTTCAATTATTTTCAAATAAAAATTCCTTTAAATCATCAAATTCTTGGTTTCTAAAAAAAACAAAGTTTCATACAATGAAGTTACAAAGCATATAACTCAATTTAATGGAATTCACATGGCATGGTGTGGGCCTAACTACCCGGACATAACAATAATAGTTACTACGCACGGGCTCTCGTCACCTCGCACGTACGTAGTCCGCCAAAACAATGACACATTACTATTTAATTTACCTATGGGAAAAATTCCCTCTTACAAGGTTAGAAAGGAGACTTACCTCGCGTCAAGTCTACTTCCCGGGTCAAGAATGCGCCCGAAACTCCTAATTTGTCGCCCAAGGACTCGAAACTAGTCAAATATTGCATCAATAATCAATCTATACTCAAAAGTATGAAATTTCCCCATTTAAATGATTGTTTCAACCTAAAGTGCAAAATCCCAAAATACACCCCCGGGCCCACATGCTCGGATTCCGGAAATTTTTGAAGGAATATATCACCCATGGCCTAAGGATCAATATTATATAGTTTTTATTTGAATTCCTCAACAAATTTCTTGGTCATTACCCATTTTTGTCAAGAACCTAGGTTTTTACTTTAACCCATGTTTTCTACTAATTGTGGTATTAATCTACTTAAGAATTCAAGTAATAAGCTAAATTCATAGTAGAAATTACTTACCTCTCAGTAGCTAGGTCGAATACCCTTCTTGCATGCCCTCAAAATCTCCCCAGAATGAAGAGAAGTGGTCAAAAATGGCTAAGTTCGTGTTTAAAAGGAAGTGCACTGCCTATAGGTTTTTCGCACCTGCGGCTCGAGGACCGCACCTGCGGTCTCGCATCTTCGGATGAGGGGAAGATGGCCTAGTTTCTCACCTGCGGAGAAAAGTCTGCACCTGCGGCTCCGCTTCTGCGTAAAGGTGTCCGCACCTGCGGAAATTGGCAACTCCCTCATGAGTCGCACCTGTGAGACTAGGACCGCAGGAGCAATCTCGCACCTGAGACTAGACCTCCGCAGGTGCAGTCACACCAGACCTGGTGCACCAGCAGCCATTTTAGGCTGGTTTTTTCCTTGCTCGATGCTCGAATGGCATCTGGGCCCACCCGAGACCCCGTCCAAATATACCAACAAGTTTTAAATCATGATACGGACTCGATCGAGCCTTGGGAACGCCCGAAACAGCGCTAAATCTAAAGATCACACCTCAAAACCTATTGGATCAAACTTAAGAACTTCAAGTTTCTGAATTCGTTTCCATTATGCCGAACCATACTTATACTACTCGGAATGACACCAAATTTTGTGAGCAAGTCATAAATGGCATAACAGAACTATTCCCGATCTTAGAATTCTGTTCGGACCTCGATAACACAAAAACACGTTCTAAACCTCAATTTGAACTTAAAGACATTCTTACTTCACTATTTGGCACCGAAACGCTCCCGGCTCATCCAAAACCCGTTCCGAACACACGCCCAAGTCCAAAATCATCATACGAACCTATTGGAATCTTCGGATCTCAATTCCGGGGTCGTTTACTGAAAATGTTGACTGAAGTCAAACTTGGCCTTTAAGGCCAACCTTAAGGAACCAAGTGTTCCTATACTGCTCCAAACTCCTCCAAACATCGAACCACCCGTCCCTGCAAGTTATAAATTAGTAAAAGTAGCTACGGGGAGTCTCACAACCAGTCAGGTCGTTACATGTTTGGTGTAATAATTTCTTCACCATGGCTACATCCATTTTTAGAGATAAAATCATTAAAAATTCTATATTTGGTGACATTTTCAAAAATAAAAGACGCATTCTAACAAGACTCAATAGCATCCAAAGATATCCTTCTTACCATACTAGTACCTTCCTCCAAAATTTAGATGTTTCCCTAAGAATTGACTATAATAGTATTTTAAAAATTGAGGGAGACTACTGAAAACTCCGATCTAGAATCCATTGGTTAAATGAAGGCAATACTAATACAAAATTTTATCAAATTATGGCTACAAATAGGAAGAAAAAAAACAAAATTATTTTCTTTAAGGATGACAATAACAACTGGATTGATGACCCAAATGCCATCATAAATCATACTTTTAATTACTTTAGGAATATTTTTACAAATTCACACATCACTAGCAACTGGAACAGCTTTAAAGCGATCCTAAAAGTTTCAAGAATATTGATCTCTCCTCCCTTGATAAACCTATCACTAAATATGAAATTACTAACATATGCTTTTCTTTTAAACCTTACAAAGTACCGGGCCTGGATGGCCTTCACTCTTTTTTCTTTCAAAAATATTGGAACACAATAGGAAACTCAGTGATTAGCTTATAATGTCAAGGTGTTTTCAATAGTGGTAGCATTCCTGATGGTATAAAATGACACTCTCCTCTACCTGATTCCCAAGATTCCCGGTGCCAACAACTTAAAATATTTTAGGCCTATAGGATTATGTAGTACGATCTACAAGATCATTACCAAAATTATCACAAATCGTTTAAAGCCTTTCCTAGACTCTTTAATCAGCCCCTATCAATCTAGTTTCTTGAAAAATAGAAAGTCATATTATAATTCCATAATTATCCAAGAGTTTATCCTCAAAATGAATAAATACTATGATAGAAAACACAACGTGATTCTAAAAATCGATCCTGAAAAGACCTTTGGCCGACTTGATGGTCATTTTTCTATAGAGCCCTCACTTTTTTTAGATTCCCTCCAAATATCTGTAATCTTATAATGAATTGTGTTTCATCTAGTAGAATAGTTGTCCTTGTCAATGGCTCAAGAATAGGTGATCCTATGTGTCGCGCCCCACCTTTTTCTCGCGAAATCGCATTTCTACATTTCTGGGACAACTCCTTCTTTTTAGGATGGGGTAAGGGATTGGAATAGTCGCCACCTAACAGATTAAGATGCGTAAGGGCACCTGGAGAAATTAACTCATAAACCAGTTTGCATCACCAGAGATCGGGTAAGGGCTCAAATTACCTCGAGGGGGGGGGGGAAGGTGTTAGGCACCCCTCGAGGTCCACAACGGTGGGTCCCGGCCGAACTTAAATTAAGTGAATTAGTCTAAAAGGGGAGGAAAACAATTTGGACAATACAAGTTACAATAAATGGGATAAAGAGGGGGGGGGGGTCCTAGGTTTTTTAGCCTATAGGATCATTCCATGCAATACTTTGTAACTTCCCCAAGTTGGGGTGTTACTTATAGCATTAGTGCACGGGCTATCATCTCTTTACTACACAATTACTATCTTTCAGTTGTTACCTAAGCGTTCTAATAGCTTCTAGCTCGTTCCTTATGCGTGCGCTACCCATCCCTTACCTATGGACCTGGAGGTATTAGGACCTCTATTTAGGGTGGTTCTAGACTGACCTATATTACTTAAAAATGAGAAATCTAGGCGACAAACAAAATACAAATAGGACTTTCATGTAAAGAAACAAATAAGGGCTCACATTGACCTCAACACATAAGCAACAAATGCACGCAATTGAATCAACATACTTTGTTAATTTTAGAATTCTATCGGCAGTATATTTATATGAGCAGAAACAGAATGTAAAGAAATAGTTTTATTAAAGCGATCATTGAGACCTATTTGTTGGCCTATTGATTTTATTAAGCATGAATCTGGGCACTTCCAGGCAGCAAATTGTCACAATTTTTAGGCCCAGAATCATTAGCAACCCTTACAGATTAGCCTAAGTGATAGCCAGAATTGGTCGAACTCACACCTGAGTAATGGAATCCTATAGTCATGGTTTCTACGAGTTTATTATAGACATCTAACATGGTTTCTAAGTGAACTACTGATTTTAACTCATAAAGACAGGTTTTTATTCCTTTTAAGTCCTATAGGCATGCTTGCTAATTGCAGAATTGATTTAAACCCCTATAGGCTTGATTTCTAAGTTGAGACTGATCTTTACTTCCTATAGTCATGATTTCTAATTACTGACTTGATTTAAACTCCTATAGACAAGATTTCTAACTTTGAAAACTGATTTCACCCGATAGGCATGATATCTATTGGTTTAAATCCTATAGGCATGATTTCTAAGTTTGAATTGATCTTTCTTTCCTGTAAGCATGGTATCTATTAAAGTAGGCAGAATATTAAGCAGATTTCCAGAAAAGGTTATTATTTCAAACAAACAGAATCCTGTAGACATGGTCACTAATGCACGTTGGGGTTTAAAAAGATCCTAGGACAGGATTTCTAATGCAGAATTAGCGAAAAGGCCTATAAAAAGGATCTCTAATATGCGAGTGTAAAAATACAGAACTATACAATCAAGAAATTCCTATAGGCAGGATCTCTAAACAAGTAGTAGCAATCACATCACTTGGTCAACATAATTAAACCCATAGGCAGGATTTCTACCCAAGTTTAAAAAAAATAGAAGGAAACCCCCCAGCTTTCACTAATCCACCCCAAATCTGTTATTATAGAAATTATTACATCCCTGAATGAATAAATTACATAATAGTATCCATTACACTATAGGAAGCTTTCATAGGCCTAATATAAACCTGGGAACCGGGCCTTCCAACAGAATAGCTTTGGAGTATAGTAATGATCCATCCATTGCACATTAAAATTCAGGCTTCCAGTGTGTCAAAGTTCCCAAGGGCCTCAGGGACCCCAGGCAATGCTCACACCAGAACCACATTCAGAAGGTAACTCATAAAAGATTGGAAAACCTGCCCCAATGTGTCAGAGTTCAAAGGAGTCTCAAGGACTCTAGTCAGTGCTCACACTAGGGGTGGTCGAGAACCTAAATGACTAATAGTAGGGGTTTTAAAACCAATATATAAAGGAAAAAGGGGCAGATTTCAAAATAATTCAATTTCAGAAGAAAGAAAGTTCAGAACACAGAGTTGCAGGCAGAACTGCACCAAGAAGCAAACAAGGTTCATATTCAGCACATAGTTCAAACAAGTTAGCATCTGATTAAGCCAAGTATTCATGCTAGTATTTAAAACAGTCATGGCTAAAACACAGAAGCAATTAGGAAAAAATATTTTAATTAAACAGACAGGACATATGAGTTAAGCAACAGACAAGTGATCACATGTTTACAGTACCTTGCAAGAAAACAAACTAAACCTTAATCTTAGGAGAGGATTCATATTAATTGAAATAACTTAGTCTTAGGTTAACAATATCATCAAATTGTCTTAGAAAGGGCAGAATCATGCTAGGAATTGAAATAGGTTAGTCAAACAAAGCATAGAGAATGGAATTGCAAAGGTTAGGGCATACCAGTTGAGAAGAAAACAAGTAAATGTGCAATAGCAGTTAAATTCCAGAATAATTTGGCCTTGGCTTTCAGCCGGTCAAATAATAACCACTTAGTACATAAATCAGAATAAGAGAGAACAAAGAGAACTTACGTTTTTGTGAGAATAACAGGATTCAAGTCCCTCTAAAGGGAATGAGAAAGGGGTTTTAATAGTCTCAATGAGGTAGACAATAAGGTAATGAATCAGTCTTACACAAATAAGGCATGAGAATATCTTCAGAATCAATTAGAGTCGCTTCAATCAATTAACGGGACAAAATAGCATAAAATCAGTCTAGCACCACTTAATTTAGAGAAAGCATTATATGGAATAAATCAGTAGTCAAGATGTCGGATCCAAACAAGGTAGGGAGTAATGAGAACAGGTAACTAGAACCAAATAAGGAAGTACCAGTACTACAAATAAGGAAATACCAGTACTACAAAAAAGGAAATACTGGAACCTTAGTAAAGATTTCAAAGTCTTTTTAGGGCAAATAAAAATTAGTCCATAATTAACGGCAGGAATCACAGAGACACATAAACAGAAACATTAAAGGAAAATAATTAAATATCAAAAACCTTAAATTTTAATATAAATAAAATAGGCATAAATATAAAGACATATAGACGAAAACAATTAGGGTAAGTAAAATCAGTCAGAAATAATAGATACACGGAGATTAAACAACGGATTTGATTTGTTTTTGAAAATCAAAAACACTGGTTTATGTTAAATAAAATCAGTCAGAAACTATAATACATAGAGATAGGGATACTGAAATACTAAAGAAAAAATGCCAAAAAATAAGTAATCATTTCTGATCTTGACAAATCTGGACCCTAGTTGTCACGACCCAAAATCCAATCTTAGGTGGTGATGGCGCCCAACCGCGGAGTCAGGCAAGCCAACCCTCAATTTACTAAGGGTTCTTTCTTATTAGATTAAACATTTAAACATATACTCAGTTTTTAAACTTAAAACATGAATCGACAAGGATAATTAGCCAGTTTTTAATCAAAAGCAGTCATGAAGAGGCGTGAGCCAATATATATACAAACCCGAAATCCATAATGACTATCACGTGTGTGCCAGGAACTAGTGTCATAAGTCCTACGGGCATACTAATAGAATATACAAAAGATATAATATACAGTCCCACTGTCTGAAGGGAATAGACAGGAAATAAGAAAAAGAAACCCCATGGTGCTGCCGGAGATCGCCAGGAGAAAGCAACTCACCGTGAAGTCAGGTCCGTCTATAATCAAAATCAAGCTCTGGTCCGACAACAAGATGCACCAGCCTCAGAACCTGTACAATTAAGTACAGAAGCGTAGTATGAGTACATAAATATATATGTACCTAGTGAGTATCCCGCCTAACCTCAAAGATGTAGTGACGAGAGGTCGACATGACACTCAATAAGGTCCAACAATATAATTTAAAAGAATATGATGGAAACGGTAGGCATGTAAAGGCAGTGAAGCAACAAATATATATATAAGACACTGAAATCCAAGGAAGTACTGGGAATGAATAAAACAATTACTACTTTACCTTCCCCCAAATATCTGTCAAATCAAGGTCCATGAATTTAGTAACAAATAAATCATGTGCATGCAGGGTAAGGACAACCGGCCAGAGTCATAAGATAGTCATGTACGTGCACTGCCGAGGGTCGAACGGCCCGAAACGTAAGTGCACCTTTCCATAAAGTACTCACCTCGATGCGCTGCTGAGGATCAAACGGCCCGAACAAAAAGTGCATCTTTTCCATAAAGTAATCCTCTCTATGCACTGCCGAGGATCGAACGGCCTGAACCAAAAGTGCATCTCTCAATCCACCGTGGCGTACGACCCGTTTCCATAAGAGTGAGGGAAATCACACTCCGCTCGCGGAATGTAAATTGTCAAGCGGTCACATGCACACACATTATTCCTTTTTAAATTTCTTTTCAGTGAACAATTCCTTAGAAGTTTTCTCAAATTCCATGACCTCAGGGAAATAAGCCGCATGTAACATTTAATTTATTAAGCATATAATTCGTATCAAGTAAAACACAAGGCATGATGTGGGCCAAACTACCCGGACATAATAGTAATAGCCGCTACGTACGGACTCTCGTCACTTTGTACGTACGTAGCCCCCACAATTATAACATATAGCATTTAAATCACCTAGGGGGACAGTTCCCTCCTACAAGGATAGAAAGGAGACTCACCTCGTGTAAAATCTACTTCCCGGACCAAGAATGCGCCCAAAAATCCGAACTCTACACCCGAGGACTCGAAACTAGCCAAATGTTATACAAATACATCAATTTATGCACAAATTATGGAAATTCTCCTACTTATTTAGTAAATTCATCATTCTTGAAGAAATCCCAAAATTCAACCCGGGCCCACACACTCGGATTCCAAAAATTCACGAAGGAACCACTCACCCATAACCTAAGGATCGTTAATACATGATTTTTACTTGATTTCATAGCTAATTCCCGGGAAATTCTCTAAATTCCTGAAAGCCCTAGGTTACTACCCAATTATTGATTTTTTTTACTAATTAAGGAGGTTAACTTAACTAAGAATTCATGAATTACTAACTTTGGGGTAGAATTTACTTACCTCTCAATGGTTGGGTCGTGGATCCCATTTTCCAAGCTCTCAAAGTGTTTTAATGGAGGGAGGAGTGAAGAAAACAATGAAGAATCCCGTATTTAAGAAACACACTGCCTGACAGTGGTTCCGCACCTGCGGCTCAAGGACCACACCTGCAGTCCCGCATCTGCGAGCAAAGGCTCGCACCTGCGTAAATGGACGAGGAAGCCCGGGCCTGCACCTGCGGAGAGGAGACCGCACCTGCGGCTCTGCTCCTGCGGAACTTTGTCCGCACCTGCGAGAAATGGCTGCCCGCTGGGGGTCACACCTGTGAGGCTGGGACCGCAAGAGAGGTCTCGCACCGGCGACTGGGCAACCGCACCTGCGGTCACACAAGAACATGTGCACCAGCAGCTATTTCAGCTTGTTTTTGGCCTCGTGTGGTGTCCGGGAGGCACCTGGCCCCACCCGAGCCCCCGTCCAAATATACCAACAAGTCCCAAATCATAATATGGACTCGCTCGAGCCTTCGAAACACTCAAAACAACGCTAAAAGTCAAAATCACATCCCAAAACCCCTAGAATCATAACTTAAGAACTTCAAGTTCTTGAATTCGATAACAATTTGCCGAACCGACCTATACTACTCGGAATGATACCAAATTTTGAAGGCAAGTCATAAATGACATAAAGGAACTATTCCCGGTCTCAAAATTCCATTCGGACCTTGATAACACAAAAACACGTCCCAAACCACAAATAGGAACTTAAGGAACTCTTATTTTAATATTGGGCGCCGAAACGCTCCCGGGTCATCCGAAAACCATTATGAACATATGTCCAAGTCTGAAATCATCATAAGAAGCTACTGGAACCGCCGAAACTCGATTCTGAGGTCGTTTACTCAAAATATTGACCCAAGTCAAACTTGGCCTTAAAGGCCAACCTGAAGGAACCAAGTGTTCCAATATTGCTCTAAACACTTCTGAATCCCGGACCACCCGTCCCCGCAGGTCATATATCATAATAAGCCGCTATGGGAAGTTTCATTTAGGGGAACGGGGTCCGATAACATAAAATTACCGGTTGGGTCGTTACATTCTCCACCTCTTAAACAAACGTTCGTCCTCGAACGAGTCTAGAATCATACCTGAAGTGCCGAATAAGTGTGGATATTTGCTCCGGTCCTCCTCGGACTCCCATGTCGCTTCCTCAACTGGTGTGCCCCTCCACTGGACCTTCACTGCAGAACTCTCTTGGACCTCAAATGGAGATCATGTATATCAATAATAGCAACTGGCTCCTCCTCGTAGCCCAACCTCTCATCCAACTGAATAGTGCTGAAATCAACCACGTGAGAGATGTCGGCGTGGTACCTCCGGAGCATGGATACATGAAAGACCGGATGAACTCCTGATAAACTGGGAGGTAAAGCTAGCTCATAAGCAACCTTCCCAACTCGCCTCAACACCTTGAAGGGACCTATAAACCTCGGGTTCAACTTGCCCTTCTTCCCAAACCTCATAATACCCTTCATCGGCGAGACCTTCAACAAAACCTTGTCTCCCTCCATAAATGATATATCACGCTCCCTCTCATCCGCGTAACTCTTCTGTCTGGACTGTGTTGTGCGGAGCCTCTCCTGAATCAACTTCACCCTCTCCACAGCATCCCTCACCAGGTCGGTGCCATATAACTTAGCCTCGCCAGGCTCAAACCACCCGATAGGAGAATGACACGCCGACCATACAAAGCCTCAAATGGAGCCATCTCAATGCTAGACTGATATATATTATTGTAAGCAAAGTCGGCCAAATGCAAGAACTGGTCCCACTGACCTCCAAAGTCAATCACACATGCCCTTAGCATGTCCTCCAATATCTGAATTGTACGCTCCGACTGACCATCAGTCCGAGGGTGAAATGCTGTTCTAAGGTCTACCTGGGTACCTAACCCACTATGCAATGCTCTCCAGAAGTGCGAGGTGAACTGAGGACCTCGATCTGATATAATGGACACCGGCACACCGTGCAACCAGACTATCTCCCGAATGTAGATTTGGGCTAACCTCTCAGAAGTATAAGTAGTGGCTACATGAATGAAATGTGTTGATTTGGTCAATCTATCCACAATGACCCAAACCGCGTCAACATTCCGCAAAGTTTGAGGCAACCCAACCACGAAGTCCATAGTGATGTGCTCCCATTTCCACTCAGGAATGGGCATCTGCTGAAGTAGGCCTCCTGGCCTCTGGTGCTCATACTTCACCTGCTGGCAATTAAGACACCTAGTCACATACTCCACGATGTCCCTCTTCATCCGCCTCCACCAGTAATGTTGCTTCAAATCACGATACATCTTCGTAGCACCAGGATGAATGGAATACTGAGAACTGTGGGCCTCCTCTAGAATCCTCTCCCTCAGGCCATCAACATTAGGAACACATAAGCGGCCCTGAAGTCTCAGAACACCATCCTCGCCAATAGTAACCTCCTTAGACCTACCCTGAACCACTGTCTCTCGTAGCTCTACTAAGCACAGATCATAGAACTGTTGGGCCTTAATCTCCCCCAATAACGAAGACTGAGCACCACATGTGCTAAAACTCGACGAGGCTCTGAAAGGTATAATCTCACCAAGCGATTGGCCAAGGACTGAATGTCCAAGGCTAAAGGTCTCTCCTCTGCTGCAATATAAGCCAAGCTACCCATACTCTCCGCCTTCCTACTCAAAGCATCTGCTACCACATTTGCCTTGCTCCGATGATAAAGAATGGTGATATCATAATCCTTCAAAAACTCAAGCCATATGCGCTGCCTCAAATTAAGATCCCTCTGCTTGAACAAGTGCTGCAAGCTACAGTGGTCCGTATAAACCTCACAGGACACTCCATACAAGTAGTGCCTCCAAATCTTAAGAGCATGAACAATCGCCACCAACTCAAAGTCGTGCACAGGGTAATTCTTCTCATAAACCTTCAGCTGGCGCGAAGCATAAGCAATAACTCTCCCTTCCTGCATCAATACACACCCCAAGCCAACGCGCGAAGCGTCGTAATATACTGTATACATCCCAGAACCGGAAGGCAATACTAGAACTGGTGCTGAGGTCAATGTTGTCTTGAGCTTCTGAAAGCTCGCCTCACACTCGTCATACCATCGGAACGGGGCATTCTTCTGAGTCAATCTGGTCAATGGGGATGCAATGGAAGAGAACCCCTCCACAAATCAACGATAGCCTTCTAGGCCCAAAAAGCTCCCGATCTCTGTAGCTGAAGTAGGACGCGAACAAATCTGAACTGCCTCGATCTTCTGAGGATCAACCTTTATACCGTCTCCAGATACCACATGCCCCAGGAATGCTACGGAATCTAACCAGAACTCACACTTGGAGAACTTAGCATATAACTTCTGTTCCTGCAAGGTCTGGAGCACAACCCTCAAATGATGCTCGTGCTCACCCAAGCTATGTGAGTAAATCAAGATTTCATCTATGAAGACAATGACAAAGGAATCAATATACGGCTTGAACACCCTATTCATCAAGTCCATGAATGCTGCTGGGGCATTAGTCAAGCCAAAGGACATCACCAGGAAGTCATAATGGCCATATCTCGTACGGAAAGCATTCTTCGGAACATCTGAAGCCCGAATCTTCAACTGATGATACCCCGATCTCAAATCAATCTTAGAAAATACACGAGCACCCTGCAACTGGTCAAACAAATCATCGATGCGCGGAAAAGGATACTTGTTATTAATGGTAACCTTGTTCAACTGGAGGTAATCAATACACATCCGCATGGACCCATCCTTCTTCTTCACGAATAGAACTGGAGCACCCCACGGCGATACACTCGGTCTGATGAACCCCTTAGCTAACAACTCCTCAAGCTGCTCCTTCAACTCTTTCGGAGCCATACGGTACGGAGGAATAGATATAGGTTGGGTTCCTGAAGCTAAATCAATGTAGAAATCAATATCACGGTTCGGAGGCATGCCTGGAAGGTCCGAAGGAAATACATCAGCAAACTCTCGAACCACTGGCACTGAATCAATCGTCGGAGACTCGGCGGTGGTGTCCCGAACATAAGCAAAATAGGCCAGAAAACCCTTCTCGACCATATGTCGAGCCTTCATGAACGAAATAACCCGGCTGGCTGCACTAACTGAGGAACCTCTCCACTCCAGCCTCGGCGACTCGAGCATGACTAAAGTAACTGTCTTGGCATGGAAATCTAGCACGACATGATAAGGAGATAGCCAATCCATGCCTAGAATAATCTCAAAATCAACCATGTCGAGCAATAAAAGGTTCACTCTAGTCTCGAACCCACGAAGGTGATCACATAAGACCGATAAATTTGGTCGACCACCACAATCGCCCATAGGAGTGGACACATATATAGGAGAACCCAAGGACTCGCGAGGAGCATAAAAAAAATGAGCAAATAATGCTGAAACATATGAATAGGTGGATCCTAGATGAAACAATACTAAAGCCTCTCTACCACATACTGAGATAATACCTGTGATCACGGCGTCTGAGGCCACTACATCTGATCTGGCCGGAATGGCATAGAATCTGGCTGGAGTACCGGAAGACTGTGCTCCACCAGAGTGAACAGGAGATGCCTGACCTCCCCCTGGCTGGCCTCCACCCTGCCTGACCTCCCCCTGACTGGCCTCCACCTCTAGGACTACCCCTGCCGACTTGTCCTCCACCTCTAGGTGGCCGAACTGCTGGTGCCGGACCCATCGGCTGATAACCCTGCTGTATGGCCTTGCCCAGAAACCTGGGACATTGCCTCCTCATATGACCTGGCTCTCCACACTCGTAACAACTCCCAGGTACCATAGTCTGCTACCCTGAAGAAGAACCCTAAATGGCCGGAGGGCGATGTCCCTCTCTCATAGCACTAAAGTAGGGGTCGGAGAATCTCGGATGACTGGGATAACCACTGGGTGAACTCTGAATGGCTGGAGGATGGTAGGAACGCTCTGGCATGGCGCTCAAATGAGGCCTTACTGGAACATCTCGGGGAGGTGGTGGAGGTGCTGAATATAAAGGCCTGCTTGGCTGACCACCGCTAAACTGACCTCTACACCTAGCTGGGACACCCCTGAAATCTCTAGAGAATCTATCCCTTTTGTCATGCTACCCCTGCTCACTGCTCCTCGACCGATACCCCTTGATCCTGCGAGCAATCTCTACCACGAGCTGATAAGGAGTACCCATCTCCACCTCGCGGACCATGGTGGCCCTAATACCTGGATGCAACCCAGCCACAAATCTCCGCACCCTCTCTGCATCAGTAGGTAGTATCACGAGTGCATGGCGAGACAACTCTGAAAATCTGGCCTCATAATCTGTCACTGACATTTGTCCCTACTCTAGCCGCTCAAACTGATACCGCAGCTCTTCCCTCTCAGAGGGTGAGATATACCTATCTAGAAACATCTGAGTGAACTGCTCCCAAGTGATGGGAGGAGAACTTGCTGGCCTGTTGAGAATATAGGACTGCCACCATCTGCGAGCTCTGCCCTCTAGCTAGAAGGTAGTGAAGTCCACTCCATGGGACTCTAATATCCTCATATTGTGCAGCCTGTCCCTGTACCTGTCAACAAAATCCTGGGAATCCTCGCCTCGCTCACCCCCGAAGACTGGAGGGTGGAATCGAGTCCATCTATCCAATAACTTCTACGGATCGTCGTCCGCAGCTGGTCTAGTCTCAGGTGATGCTGCTACGAGCTGGACCCCACCCACGGGCAGTGTACCCGGGGTATGATGTAATGCTGTTGTCTGGCCTGCAGCCTGGGCAGTAGGGGTCTGGACTCCTCCTCCCGCTTGAGAAGTGGTAGGATCTGCTGGAAATAAACCAGCCTGGGACATGGTGTCCATAAATCTCATCATACGGCCCATGACTGCTTGGAAGCCTGGCGCCGTCATGAAGTCTACTGGAGCAGGATCTGTTGGAGGCACCTCGTCCTGCTCCTCTATAATAGGGTCCTCTGGTGGCGGAACCGGGATAGCTCTGGGATGCCCTCGTCCCTTACCGCGGGCCGGTTCCCTACCCCGGCCTCTGCCGCGGCCTCGGACAACAGGGGTAGCGGCCCTTCTCGGGTCTGTAACATTAGATGCACACGTCCTCACCATCTGTGAGAGAATAGAAGAATGAGATTTAGTAAATCATCGACTGCACGATAGAGTAAGAACAAATATAGGTTTCATAACACCCTATATCCTCCTAAAGATAAGTACAGACGTCTCCGTACCGATCCGCAAGACTCTACTGGGTTCGCCGATGACTCTTGAGACTTACGTGAACCTAGTGCTCTGATACCATGTTGTCACGACCCAAAATCCTATCTTAGGTCGTGATGGCGCCCAACCGCGGAGTCAGTCAAGCCAACACTCATTTTACTAAGGGTTCTTTCTTATTAGATTAAACATTTCAACATATACTCAGCTTTTAAACTTAAAACATGAATCGACAAGGATAATTAGCCAGTTTTTGATCAAAAGCAGTCATGAAGAGGCGTGAGCCAATATATATACAAACCCGAAATCCATAATGACTATCAAGTGTGTGCCAGGAACTAGTGTCACAAGTCCTACGGGCATACTAATAGAATACACAAACGATATAATATACAGTCCCACTGTCTGAAGGGAATAGACGGGAAATAAGAAAAATAAACCCCATGGTGCTGCCGGAGATCGCCAGGAGAAAGCAGCTCACCGTGAAGTCAGGTCCGTCTATAATCAAAATCAAGCTTCGGTCCGACAATTAGATGCACCAGCCTCAGAACCTGTATAATTAAGTACAGAACCGTAGCATGAGTACATAAATATATATGTACCCAGTGAGTATCCTGCCTAACCTCGAATAGGTAGTGACGAGAGGTCGACATGACACTCACTAAGGTCCAACTATATAATTTAACATAATATGATGGAAACGGTAGGCATGTAAAGGCAGTGAAGCAACAAATATATATAAGGCACTGAAATCCAAAGAAGTACTGGGAAGGAATAAATTAATTACTACTTTACCTTCACCCAAATATCTGTCAAATCAAGGTCCATGAATTAGTAACAAATAAATCATGCGCATGCAGGGTAAGGACAACCGGCCGAAATCATAAGATAGTCATGTCCATGCATTGCCGAGGGTCGAACGGCCCGAACCATAAGAGCACCTTTCCATAAAGTACTCACCTCTATGCGCCGAGGATCGAAAGGGCCGAACCAAAAGTGCATATTTGCCATAAAGTAATCCTCTCTATGCACTGCCGAGGATCGAATGGCCCAAACCCAAAGTGCATCTCTCAATCCGCCGTGGCGTATGGCCCGTTCCCATAAGAGCGGGGGAAATCATACTCCGCTCGCGAAATGTAAATTGCGAAGCGGTCACATGCACACACATTATTCCTTTTTAAATTTCTTTTCTGTGAACAATTCCTTAGAAGTTTTCTCCATGACCTCAGGGAAATAAGCCGCATGTAACATTTAATTTATTAAACATATAGTTCGTATCAAGTAAAACACAAGGCATGATGTGGGCCTAACTACCCGTACATAATAGTAATAGCCTCTAAGTACGGACTCTCGTCACTTTGTACGTACGTAGCCCCCACAATTATCAAATATAGCATTTAAGTCACCTAGGGGGACAGTTCCCTCCTACAAGGTTAGAAAAAAGACTCACCTCGTGTCGAATCTACTTCCTGGACCAAGAACGCGCCCAAAACTCCGAACTCTACACCCGAGGACTCGAAACTAGCCAAATGTTATACAAATACATCAATTTATGCTCAAGGTATGGAAATTCTCCTACTTATTTAGTAAATTCATCATTCTTGAAGAAATCCCAAAATTCACCCCAGGCCCGCACGCTCGGATTCCGAAAATTCATGAAGGAAACACTCACCCATAACCTAAGGATCGTTAAACATGATTCTTACTTGATTTCATAGCTAATTACCGGGAAATTCTCTAAATTCCCGAAAGCCCAAGGTTACTACCGAATTCTTGATTTTTTTTACTAATTAAGGAGGTTAACTTAACTAAGAATTCATGAATTAAACTAACTCTGGGGTAGAATTTACTTACCTCTTAATGATTGGGTCGTGGAGCCCCTTTTCTAAGATCTCAAATTGTTTTAATGGAGGGAGGAGTGAAGCAAACAATAAAGAATCCCGTATTTAAGAAACACACTGCCTTGCAGTGGTTCTGCACATGCGGGTCAAGGACCGCACCTACGGTCCCGCAGCTGCGAGCAAAGGCTCGCACCTGCAGAAATGGACGAGGAAGCCTGGGCCCGCACCTGCGGAGAGGAGACCGCACCTGCGGCTCCGCTCATGCGAAACTTTGTCCGCACCTGCAAGAAATGGCTGCCCGCTGGGGGTCGCACCTCCGAGGCTTGGACCGCAGGAGCGGTCCCGCACCTGCGACTGGGAAACCGCACCTGCGGTCACACCAGAACAGGTGCACCAACAGCTATTTCAGCTGGTCTTTGGCCTCATGTGGTGTTCTGGAGGCACCTGGCCCCACCCGAACCCCGTCCAAATATACCAACAAGTCCCAAATCATAATAAAAACTCGCTCGAGCCTTCGAAACACTCAAAACAAGGCTAAAACTCAAAATCACATCCCAAAACCCCTAGAATCATAACTTAAGAACTTCAAGTTCTTGAATTCAATAACTATCCGCCGAACTGACCTATACTACTCGGAATGATACCAAATTTTGCAGGAAAGTCATAAATGACATAATGTAACTATTCCTGATCTCAGAATTCCATTCGGACCTCGATAACACAAAAACACGTCCCAAACCACAAATAGGAACTTAAGGAACTCTCATTTCAATATTGGGCGCCGAAATGCTCCCGGGTCATCCGAAACCCATTCCGAACATACGCCCAAGTCTGAAATCATCATACGAAGCTACTGGAACCGCCAAAACTCAATTCCGAGGTCATTTACTCAAAATGTTGACCGAAGTCAAACTTGGCCTTAAAGGCCAACCTGAAGGAACCAAGTGTTCCAATATTGCTCTAAACACTTCTGAATCCCGGACCACCCGTCCCCGCAGATCATAAATCATAATAAGCCGCTATGGAAAGTTTTATTTAGGGGAACGGGGTCCGATAACACAAAACAACCGCTCGGGTCGTTACACTAGTTTTAAGGTAAGTAAAAGATTCAACCAAAAATAGCCAGATTCGTGAGTGACAAGGTAAAAAATAACATTAAAGCGAACCAGAATGAACCAAAAATCTGATTTGAACCAGATATTTAAAACACTAACTGGAAGATACAAAAAATATTCGTACTTACAGGTATTTGGATGAACATAGACGGGAATAATAGAAATATAAGAGATTCTGGATCATATATGGTTCGAGTATCTGGAGATACACTTTCCATTTGAGGAATATAAGTCAAGTAACATCAAATACGGGTAGTAAGTAAGGAGGTAAGGCCAGATAAGGCAAGGAATCGGAGAATGATCCCATTTCTGGTAAGAGAAATGGTGACGGCGGGGCTAGGGTTTGAGGGGGTGAGAGAGAAGAGTGGAATAGAGCATCCAAAGGCGGCGGGTTGGAAAAAATAAGGTAGGGTTTGGGGGTTTTCTATATTAAAAAAAGGGGGTTGAAGGTTTAGGGTCGTTGATCTTCTGAGATCAACGACCAGGATTGGCTATTTTAGGTGGGCGGGTTAATCGGACGGGTATGGGTATGGGTAGTTGGGTTTGGGTGATGGCTATTGAATTATTGGGTTATTGGGCTGATAGGGTATTGGGTTATTAGGTAGGTTCGAAAAATTTAATAAAAAGGGCTATGTTTTAAATGCCCACTTAAATTAATAAAATAATTTATAAAATAATTAATGAATGATGAAAAATATTATTTGTATATGAAAATGATTTAAAATAATTACTTAATATTATAAGAATATAAAAATTTATTTTCCGTGTAAATGAAGTAATTATGCATATATGTGTTATTATTTCAATTATAGCCTAAAGGTACACATATAATTAGACATAAAATTATTAGATCTTAATATAAATATAAATGATAAAATTAATTAATATAATTATTTGTGATGCAATTAGTAATTATTTAGATAATAAAATGTTGGAATAAATTGATTGTAAATTCTGTAAAATTACGGAAAATTATGAAAAAATACTGGTTGATGCTCATGCCCTATTTTGAATGTATATATGTATTTTTTTTTAAAAATATATATGAAAAACATTAGGTATCAACAGCTGCCCCTCTTTACCCGGGAAGGATGAAAGAGTTGTCGGGTAAAGATATGATTGCCAATTTTGACCGAATAGAGC
This sequence comes from Nicotiana paniculata, assembly GCA_005239505.1. NCBI lineage: Eukaryota > Viridiplantae > Streptophyta > Magnoliopsida > Solanales > Solanaceae > Nicotiana > Nicotiana paniculata. The sequence goes on from MDKI01057359.1 coordinate 26,189, forward strand.
GATTTGAGAGATATAGGCCGCACTCTGGTCCCCGAGCTGCCTACGTATCCCTGGTTTTAAAGGAATCAAGCCGTGTGTAGTTCCGGATCCACCGGTGGAATGAACCGATGGGGTTGTTACAAGGCTTCGAATAGGTGAAACGGTTATAGTGAGCAGTCAGATTTGAAATAATTTGAAGGAACTGGAGCGGGATTGCTCCTGTTGGGATAACATTTACTCACTGGGATACCTGCAAATCAAAAGATGTACGGCAAGCATATACATATAAATTTGCGTATATTTAGACATGATGAAAATTCCCTTCAGACCATACAAACTGCCTTTGGACGATTGAGGATGACGTCCTTAGACCATGATGTCCCGGGCCATGAATTGTGCAGTAAGGGATTCGCAGGCCATGAAATGATGTTCTCGGGCCATGAAAATGGTACCTCCGAACAATGACGCCTTTGAATAATGATGTGAAAGTTTGAGAGATCCTCAGGCCATGGCATGATATCTTCCGGCTATGAGAATGGTGCCTTCAGACTATGAAGCCTTCGGACAAGTTGGCTATATTTCAGACTATGAGGTGCAGAGACATGATGCTAGAGGCAACAAGACAGAGCTTAGTCTTGTGTGAAGTTAAGGGCAGAGCTTAGCCCGAGAGAAGAGAACAATGCAAGAGAGACAATGTTTAGTCTCGTGCGAGGATTTGAGATAGGTCTTAGTCTCATGCAAAGAGAAGGCAGTTCTTAGCCTTATGCAAACAAAGAGGCAGGGCGTAGCCTCATGCAAGGATTTTGAGACAGTGCTTAGTCTCCTGCAGAGAGAAAGCAACACTTAGCCTTATGCAAACAGAGAGGTAGGGCTTAGCCTCAAGCAAGTGATTTGAGACAGGGCTTAGTCTCATGCAAACGATTAGCCTTATGCAAATAGGAAGGGAGGGCTTAGCCTCATACAAATTATTTAGACAGGGCTTAGTCTCATGTAAAGAGAAGGCAGTTCTTAGCCTTATGTAAATAGAGAAGCGGGGTTTAGCCTCATGCAAGTGATTTGAGACAGGGCTTAGTCTCATGCAAAGAGAATACAGTGATTAGCCTTATGCAAATAGGGGGCAGGGCTTATCCTCATACAAATGATTGAGACAGGGCTTAGTCTCATGCAAAGAGAAGGAAATGCTTAGCCTCATGCAAGTAGAAAGGCAGGGCTTAGCCTCATGCAAGTATTGAGACAGGGCTTAGTCTCATACAAATAGAGAGGCAGGGCTTAGTCTCATGCAAGGATTGAGACAGGGATTAGTCTCATGCAAAGGGAAGGCGGTGCTTATCCTTATGCAAGTAGAGAGGCAAGGCTTAGCCTCATGCAAGGAGAATGGTAATAGTGAAGTATTCTTATCTGACAATGTGTTTCATGCATAGCGATTATGTCATTGTGATAGTGTTTATCATGATGATATAGTCCTACATCTAAAGAAAATTTGTGAGTTTTTGCGGGGGAGGTTGGTTCGTGCCTTTGCTTGCTTGATTTGCTCCGCTCTGTCTGAAGATCCCGTTCAAGCTATTAGGGTAGAATTTGGCTAAAGTAAAGTTTCTTTTTCTAAAGCATGCGTGTACAATTTTCAAAGACATAGTAGTATGCAGTTTAGAAGTTAGTTAGATGAACCAGTAACTGTGACATAACTAGATATATTGTGGCTTCCTCTGCCATAGAATTTTGAGGGTCTTCCTCAAAATTCTGCCCTAGTTAACTAGATGAATTTTCTGACTGCTCCATATGCTGCGGTTGGCTGAACTTGCTTCAAAATTTTGAGGGTCATCCTCAAACTTCTGCCCCAGTTTCTGATTGTGGGGAAAATGGAAATTTTACTGAATTGTGACCGAACCTATAGGGCTACCTACGTATTGTCACACCTCCCTCTTCACCGGTAAGGGTAATAAGAGAGTTTTTCCACTTTAAGTGACATAA
>ML365943.1:0-42248 GCA_005239505.1 Nicotiana paniculata
TACCAGAAGTGTCTGAGCAATATTTGATAGTACAAAATGTATCAATAACTCCTGAAGAGCTAAGTGCTTGTCTATAAGACACATGACACCAGTAGTGTCTGATAAATATTAGATTGTGGATAATAAACGAAGGCTCTCGAAGAGCTGTCATTCATATTATATGATTATGGTCAAATATATGTTGTAGTAAACCTGAAGTTTACTAATACAAATGGCTATCATATTGAGACTACAAATGATTAGAAGATTAATAATCTTCATGTTTCCACAATCATAGGGGGTAAAATAATACGTATGTGAGAGTTACCCGCCTTATTCTTCAAATCTGTACTACATCATGTATCACAATAAACCAGAAGCTTACTAATGCAAAAGCAGTCACAATAAACCAGAAGTTTACTAATGCAAAATCAGTCACAGTACACCAGAAGTTTTACTAAGGCAAAAGTAGCTACAGTAAATCAGAAATTTGCTAATACAAAAGTATCCACGGTAAATCAGAAGTTTACAAATGCAGAAGTTTACTAAGAAATATCACATGCCATGATAAACCTGAATTTTCATTTGCCATTTGAGAATTCAGATAAGCATATACTGAAGAACTAGAAGATTCTTCAAGAATTCTCTTGTGTTGCTTGTTCTCATAATAAATTGATTATACCAGCTAAAGTTGGGACTAAGACCCTAATCTGAAATATATAAAAGGTGAATACGGGCCCATTCACCTATCATGTGAACCACTTATAGATGCATATATAAGATGGTTACATGTGCGCTTATTGTCAACTTGCAGTTTGGAATTTGAAATTATTTTTATCAATTAAGAGCATAAATTTCAGATTATGAAATCAAGATAGTTCATCTTGATGATGCTAGTTTATATCCAAGCTAGTTTAGCGAATACCTCCTATTAATAGCTAAACTATCACTTATGAGAACAAAGTCTCATGTGTTGGTCTAAGATTTTCTAAATTGCATATAGCAGCACTTGTATGTATCAGACCAATAATATATGATAAGTTCTCCCCTCACAATTGGTTTAGGATCAGAAACCAAATATTTCTACTATCTTTTGATGTGTGGTATATGATTAATTTCTCTACCACAATGCACAAGGATATGTTTCCCAAAGAATATTGGGGATATATGTTAATTTTTCTAACATTTGGGAATGGAATAAACAACTGAAAAAGTATATGAATCGAATTATCATTAGTATGATCCCCACTAAGAAGATAATTCAAGTCAAATGCCAGAAGCATTTGCTGATTCAAAATTAAATATCATATTTCAGCTGTGAATGCTCCTATTAAAATTAAAGTCCCTGAAGGATGGAGTTTACTGTACGCATGAAAAGTGGTAGACCAATCGGTTCCAAAGGTAGCAATCCTTGAAAATGATGGAATCAAATGATTAAAATGATCATAATAAGGAGGAAATGAGCTCTAGAAGAGCCCACGACATAATATTTCATGAAACTTCAGAAGAAGTTCAGGTACCTGAATTAAGGAAAATGATGAGATCTCAACAAGTTATGTCTCTTAGGAATCGATACGAATGATCATCGATGATATCTTTGATACAATATAGTGCACAATATTGTAAAAGATTGTGAGGATCGGACCTGCAGTCCAGACACCTGAAGATGTCAAGACATTTAAATACAAGTCATGATCTATATGACTCCTTTGATTAAATCTATATGAAAATTCCTGAAGGATTTAAAATGCCTGAAACATATAGTTCAAAGTCTCGAGGAATGTACTCGATCAGATTACAAAGATCTTTGTACGGTTTAAAGCAATCTGGATGTATGTGGTATAATAGCCTTAGTGAATATTTGCTGGAAAAAGGTTATCCTTGTTGTTTATGTTGATAACATAAATCTTGTTGAAACTTTAGAAGAGTTCCAAAAGACAACTGAATATCTTAAGAAAGAATTTGAGATGAAAGATCTTGGAAAGACAATACATTGTCTTGATCTGCAAATTGAATATTTAGCATACATAATCTTTATCCATCAATCTGCCTATACAGAAAGGGTTTTAAAAAGCTTTTACATGAACAAAGCGCACCCATTGAGTACTACAACGGTTGTTCGATCACTTGAAGTGAATAAGGATATGTTCTGACATCCTGAAGAGGATGAGGAACCCATGGTCACGAAATATCTTATCTTAGTGCAACTGGTGCACTTATGTGTCTTGCTAATGCTACAAGACCTGGCATAGCATTTTTTGTTAATTTACTAGCAAGATATAACTCTTCTCCTACACAGAGACTTGGGTATTTGAAACAACGTCTTTATTAGGGGGAGTATAGTATGCATTGTACTCTTTTTCCCTTACTCAGGTTTTTTTCCCCACTGGGTTTTTCTTGGTAAGGTTTTTAATGAGGAAGCTTGCAATGTATATTATGAACATCCAAGGGGTAGTATTATAAAAATATTATTGTGGATGTCCATTTATTGCTCTGTTGTAGATAATTTTCCTGAAGAAGATTATCCATTTTGTACTCCATGAAAGTTTATCTACAAGCAGCTGATGCAGGCAGGTTGCAAGCAACTCAATGAAATTACTTGCAACAACTTCTTGGTTTGACGAGATTAATTTAAATCGATAAGAAATAGTGGTGGATAATATTCTCTACGAATTCAAATTTTGAGAAGATGGTATACAACAATGGAATGCGGAGACTCAAATATTTGAAACAAGGTTTTCATCAGGGTTTACCTTATAAGGTTTTTAATGAAGCGCCTAGCAATGCGTATTACTAAATATGTGTACTCTTTTTCTTTCATTAGAATTTTTTCCCACGGGGTTTTTCCTAGTAAGGTTTTAATGAGGCACATTATCTTTTAATGAACATCCAAGAGGGAGTGTTATAAATATATAGTATGGATGTTCATAAGCTTCCTGAAGAAGCTTATCATTTCGATACTCAGTTATGGATAAACATTACCCCCGATAGAAGATAAACATTACCCCCGATAGAAGATTATCTACATCTGTACAGTAGCAGCTTACAAGCAACTTACAAGCAGCTTACACAGCAGCTTGCAGTAGCAGCTTACAAGCAGCTTACACAGCAGCTTGCAGTAGCAGCTTGCAGTAGAAGCTAACACAACATCTTCCTTATTCTATAAATAAAGGAGATTTCAGTTCATTATGTACATCAGTTTGAAAATTGAATAAGACATCAATCTCTCTCTATCTATACTTGTCTTCAGTTTTATTTCTTTACAGTCGTTATTTCATAACAAGAATAAGGTAGAATAGTGATGGGTAGTTTTGGCCAAATAGCCTCGTGGCTTAAACTTGTATCGGTTTGTAAAACTGATATATGAACTTATATTTTTCTCATTTGAACACTTCAATTTAACGGAGTGAATATTAATAAACACATTTGACCATTGACCAAGCCAATGTTGAAGTGGCACAACCGACATGGCTAAATTATGTGCAAATCACGCTGCCAAGGCGCGTGAATAGTTTTATTTTTATTAAAAAAATATTAGAAAGAAAATAAAATATAAATAAGAAAGAAAAAAGAAAAAGAAAAAAGACCTTTCTATCCCCCCTTCTCTTTCCCCCTCCCCTCCCACCTCTCTCATCTTCCCAAGCGAACTCTCGTCCCCATTCTGTAAATTTTTTTTATTTTCTATCCTACTTTCCCTTCCCTTCCCTTCCCTTCCCCGTTTCTTTTTCCCTTTCTCTTCCCCATTCAATAATCTTTTCTTTTATTTGCTAGTATCCACCCACCTTTCTCGTCCTAACCTCCCTCAATTACTCTTTATCAGTACCTCCATTCATTAATCGTTGCCATCAGCCCCCTTTCTCTTCTTCTTTCTTTTCCATTTCTCTTCTTTCTTCTATAGTACACCTAATTAGTAGATTGTATTTGATAGATGAATTGAGAAAAAATTAGGTTACTTTGATACGGGTGGCATTTAGTAAAATACTTTGAAATAAATGTTTGTTGGCTTTTTGAATGATTTAGGTTGGTGGAACAACAATAGATTTTACTAGAAAAAGGTGGGTAAAGGGGGGAGGGTGTGATTCGGTGGTAGGTGATTATGATTTGAATATGAAGCGAGAAAGAAGATGATGGTGGTTGAAAATGGCTGAGGTTTGGAGTTGTTGGTGGACTATTGGCTGTGTATGGTAGAGAAAAAAGAGAAAGAAAAAGAAATTAAAAATTTTAAAGATTAATTTTTTTTTTATAATATAGGACCCACAAATCCACATGTCATATAATAAAGACCAAACATGTGACATGTCATTCATGTCAGAGTGATTGGTGAACACGCTCAACAGAAAGTGTTTATTAGTATTCATTCCATCAAGTTGAAATGTTTAAATGGGAAAAAAATAAGTTTATGTATCGGCTTTACAAACCGGTACAAGTTTAAGTGGCCAGGAAGCCATTACGCTGGTAGTTTTTAACGATGGTTGCCTCCCATCTGCATTCCAATTATTTTTCAGTGACCCGCTACAGTTCAGATGGAGCTTAAGGTTGATTCAACTGGTTTGATATTGAGGCGTAGTTGTTGTTTTTGTAGGATGTTATCACGGTTAGCAGCCATAGCACTGATGACGGCATCCCTTTCCTTTACCTGACTTTGGGTTATAAGTGAGCTTACATATGTATTCACCTGTCACTTTATAGATAAATAGGTACGTATACGGGTAAAATCGAGCTCGATTGTTGACTGTGCATCCAACACGATAGGCCAGGATCGAGATATGGTGATAAAGTTCCAGAGATCGGCCCAAGCCTTGCCAAATTAGCCACCGGGACCATCAAAGTTGCCTTCGAGTTTATAGAGGTCGTAACCGGTACCAGTTCAAACGTTTTCAAGGTAAACATTTCCAGCTTATCCGACAGGGGTCTGAAATTCCCGCAACTAACCGGACATTACGGCGAAAATCACTGAATATGTCAAAAAAGGGAACAACGATCAGCAAATCAAGGACTTTTTACCTTTTATAGATTAATAGAATAATACCTTAAAAGTAGGACTCCTCTAATATATAAAGGGACCTAACAATTCATGTAGGATAGTAATTTATACTCATAAGCAATACGTCACTACTAGTTCTTGAAGTTCTTACATTTTAGTGTCGTGATATTGATCTAAGCATTTTCCAACCTGAGGATATCCAACCTCCCTATGTTGAAATTGTCCAATTCGTGGGGTTTGCACTCTCTTTATCGGTATTTATTTCAATTGCATTCTAATTTATCTTTCTGTATCGAATTAATCTGCATGTCATCAAAACTACTAATAAACTTAATTATTATCTGATTTTAAGGAAAAACAGTTTGGCGCCCACCATGGGGTTGACGATCATAGCGACAATTTGATACAAATTACCATAACACACCCCATTTTACGCTAGTTCTTTGAAGTGTTTTTGATTCCAAGTTAAGATTGAAGTGTCAAACCCACAATCTGTCCCTCAAAACATGGACACAGAGTCTGAGCACCTCGGCAGGAACAACAATGCAATGCTCGGCAAAGAGGTAATCCCGGTCAATCTCGGTAGAATCCGATAGGTGGTTCTTGTTGACGCCTGTTCTCATGTGGCCATCGACACAAATCAGCCCACCGACCCCAAAAATAGTGTACGCAGGGAAGTCCGTTCAATTTCCCAGAACACACACGACGACGAACATGATGGGATCAATCTGCGTATGATCTTTGAAATGCTACAAGCTCAACATGCGGTGATAGCTCAATTGCAGAACCAAGGTCGAACACCAAGTAGAAATGAACCCGAGCTCCCCCGGGGAGCCATTCATGTGAATGAACCAATCTTGAAAAAAATGAAAAAGAGTGAATCGGGGACTAACACCGAGATCATAAAATTGCTCGAAGAATTGACAAAACAGATAGAAACAGGGGAAAAGAAAATCGAAGCCAACGATAAAAAGGTGGAAACATATAATTCTAGGGTCGACCAAATCCCGGGATCACTCCTGATATTGATGGGCCTGGATTCCAAGAAACTTATTCAGAAACATTTTCCCCCGAGCATGACTCCTAAGTTGATACCCAAAAATTTTTGCATGCCCAAGATCCCTAAGTACAATGGAACGACCAACCCAAATTAGCACGTAACCTCTTATACATGCGCCATCAAAGAACGACTTGGAAGATGACGAGATCGAGTCTGTCTTGCAGAAAAAGTTCGGGGATACCCTGTCTAAAGGAGCTATGATATGGTATCACAACCTTCCCCTAATTCTATTGATTCGTTTCCTATGCTTGCGTATTCATTCATAAAAGCACACGCCGGAGCTATAAAGGCCGAGACCAGGAAATCAGACCATTTTAAAGTGAAGCAAAGGGATAAAGAGATACTCTGAGAGTTCGTATCCCGATTCCAAATAGAACGGATGGATTTTCCCCTGGTTGCGGATGATTGGGTTGTTCAGTCTTTCACTGAGGGACTCAATATTCGAAGTTTGTTGGCTTCACAGCAGTTGAAACAAAACTTGGAAGAACATCCATCCATCACTTGGACTGACGTCCATAACCAATACCAATCAAAAATCAAGGTCGAGGATGACCAGCTCGGGACCCCTTCCCGATCCGTCCACCCCGTTAAGGATCATGGACAGAGTAAAAGGAGACGTCGATCACGAGCTTAGTTCGAACAGGGAGCGGTATTAGTCATACGATAAGGATCAAAGAAGCAGTGGGTCCAGACGAAACCCCATGAGAAATGGAAATGACCGAGGGCAGAACAATCGGTCTCATGAGCAAAAACAATTTCGACAGGCACATCGGGTCTAGAGAAGCACCGAGATTATTAGAATACAAATTCAGCATCGATGCCTCCGCCATCGAATCCGCCATCGATCACATCAAAGATACCAAGTGGCCTCAACCTTTGCAATTTGCTCCAGCCCAAAAGGATCCTAACCTAATATGCAAATATCACGGCATTCATGGCCACCGAACAGAAGATTGCCGATAATTAAGGGGAGAAGTGGCCCAGCAGTTCAACAACGGACATCTCCGAGAGTTCCTCAGTGATTTGGCCAAAAGCCATTTTAGGAACAAGGGTTCTATTAAATGAACCAAACATGAAGAACCTCAGCACGTCATTAACATGATTATCGGTGGGGTTGACATTCCCCAAGGACCAATGCTGAAACGTACCAAGTTGTCCACCACGAGGGATCGCACGAACCCACAATGATGCACTAGCAATATCAGTACTCAATAATAAATATCGAGTTAAACGTGTGTTAATTGATCCAGGCAGCTCGAGGGTCGTAGAAAAACTCGGCTTACAACGTAAGGATTGTACCGGTAGTCCTAATCTTGAATGGGTTCAACATGGCATGTGAGACCATCAAAGGGGAAATAACATTATCGGTGAACGTCACCGACACTATTCAAGAAGCCAAGCTCTATGTAATCGAAGGGGACATGAGATACAACGCTTTGCTCGAAAGACCATGTATTCACAACATGAGAGCAATACCCTCAACATTATACCAGGTACTGAAATTCCCGACGCTCGAAGAAATCAAAATAGTATACGGGGAACAACCGGCCGCTATACAAGGGTCCAGATCCGGTGATGCAAAACGGGACCAAATAACAATCAGAAATACTAGCCTCGACAGAATTGATAGAGTAAGGGGTAGATGAGGGCAACGATTATGGGGTACTAGATATTTCATAGTCCCCGACGATTCTGACGTTACAAAATCAACAGTCGAGAAACTGGAACAAGTCTTACTAAGTGAACATCTTCCCGATCGTAAGGTATATCTGGGCACGGGTTTAAACCCCAAGGTCAGGAAAAAAACTCGTTCAATTTCTTATAACTAACAAAGATTTTTTCGCGTGGTCCCATCTCGATATGATAGGAATTCCGCCAGAAATAACCACTCACAAGCTAAACTTGGGCCCAAAGTTCCACCCGATCAAACAAAAGAAGAGGACCCAGTGCAAGGTCAAACATGCTTTCATCAAGGACGAGGTATCTAAACTCCTTAAAATATGGTCCATTCGGGAAGTTAAATACCCGAATTGGTTAGCAAACACAGTGGTAGTTCCTAAAAAAAGGAATAAATTAAGAATGTGTATAGCCTATAAAGATTTGAATAAGGCATGTCCCAAGGATTCTTTCCCTCTACCCAACATCGATCGCATGATCGATGCCATAGCCGTCCATGAGATTCTCAGTGTTCTGGACGCCGACTTCGGGTACAACCAAATACAGATGAACTCGGATGACCAGGAAAAAACTTGTTTTATCACTAAGTATGGCACATACTGCTATAATGTGATGCCATTCGGGTAAAAAAATGCCGGCGCCACTTACCAACGCCTAGTGAACTGAATGTTCGAAAAACAAATAACAAAATTAATGATAGTTTACATTCAATATATTGGTTAAGTCCCTACAAGCAGAGGATCATTTAAAACACTTGCAGGAAACTTTCAATATATTGAAGAAATACAATATGAAGTTGAACCCAGAGAAGTGTGCGTTCATAGTTGGATCATGTAAATTCTTCGGATTCATGGTGTCCAACAGGAGAACCGAGATCAACCCCAACAAAATCAAAGCCATCGAGGGTATCACAGTTGTAGACAACATAAAGGTCGTGCAAAGGCTAATTAGGCACATAGCCGCCTTGGAGGGATTCATCTCGAAGTCCTCCGATAAGAGCCACCGGTTCTTCTCATTATTGAAAAAGAAGAGTAACTTCTCATGGACCCCGGAGTGCCAACAGGCATTGGAAGAGCTCAAGCGATATCTATCAAGCCCGCTGTTGCTCCACACACCAAAGATAAAAGAACAATTATACCTATACCTGGAAGTATCAGAGATAGCGGTAAATGGGGTCCTGGTCCGGGAAGAAAAAAGTATGCAATTTCCAATTTACTATGTTAGCAGAACTTTGGAAGAGGCCGAAACTAGGTACCCTCACCTAGAGAAATTGGCGCTCACTTTAAGCGCTTCTGGGAAGTTGAAACCGTATTTTAAATGTCACCCCATATGTGTTGTGACTACTTACTCACTGTAAAGTATGATACATAAACCCGAACTCTCGGGACGATTGGCCAAATGGGCCATCGAGATCAGCGGGTGTGATATTGAATATCAACCTCGAACCGCCATCAAATCTCAAATCTTGGCAGATTTTTGTGGTCGATTTTACGCTGGCTCTAGTACCTGAAGTCGAAAGAGAGTTATTATTGAACTCGGGAATCTCTTCAGGGATCTGGACTCTCTTCACGGATGACGCCTTGAACGCGAAGGGGTCTAGATTTGGCATCGTTCTAAAACCACCAAAGGGCAATGTGGTTAGAATTTCTATTTGAAATGTAAAATTAAATAACAATGAGGCCGAGTATGAGGTCATGATTGCAGGTCGTGAACTAGGCAAAAGCTTAGGAGCAGAGGTGATCGAAGCTAAGTGTGATTCCCTACTTGTGGTGAACAAGTTGATGTAGTGTTCGAGGTAAGATAAGAACGAATGCAGAGATACCTGGATAAACTACATGTAACATTACATAGATTCAAGGAATGGGATCTACAACACATGTCTCGTGATCAAAACAATGAGGCTGATGCCCTTGCTAGTTTGGGGTCCTCAATAGAACATGATGAGCTCAATTCGGGGGCTAATGTACAAACTAATGTGGTCAGTGGTCGAAGAAGGCCATGCCGAAATAAACTCAGTGAGCTTAATGTGGGACTGAGGAAATAAATATATAGAATATCTGAAAAATGAAACATTACCCTCGAATCCAAAGCAATCGAGGGCCTTACGCACAAAGGCAGCCCGATTTATTTTGTCCGGGGATAGAACCTTATTTAGGAGAACGTTGATGGCCCGATCGCCATATGTTTAGGACCGGGAGATACCAAGTACGTCCTGAGGAAATTCACGAGGGCACATGCGAAAATCATTCGAGCACCGAGGCACTGTTCGAAAAAATAATCAGGGCCAGTTACTACTAGATCAATATGGAAAAGGATGCAAGGGAATTTGTATGAAGATGTGACGAATTCCAAAGGCATGCCCCAATTATTCATCAGCCGGAGAATTGATGCATTCGGTCTTGTCACTATGGCCATTCATAAAGTGGGGAATGGACATCATTGGCTCCCTTCTACGGGCACCCGGTAAGGCTCAATTTATTTTATTTATGACTGACCATTTTTCTAAGTGGATGGAAGCCCAGGCATACGAGAAGCTTAGAGAAAAGGAAGTCATCGATTTCATTTGGGATCACTTCATATGTCGGTTCGGAATTCCTGCCGAGATCGTATGTGACAATGGGAAACAATTCATTGGCATCAAAATAAGCAAGTTTCTCGAAGACCATAAGATCAAAAGGATCCTATCAACACCCTACCACCCTAGTGGGAACGGAGAAGAAGAATCCACCAATAAAACCATAATCGAAAACCTCAAAAAGAGGTTGACGGACGCTAAAGGAAAGTGGAAAGATACCCTGCCCAAAGTCTTGTGGGCATATCGTACCACTTCGAATTCTAGCACTGGGGCCACCATGTTCTCACTGGTTTATGGTGCCGAAGCACTGATATTGATCGAAGATGGAGAACCGAGCCTCAGGTTCTGAGATGCTACCGAAGAAACAAATAACGAGACCCTGAACACAAGCCTAGAAATATTGGACGAACGACGTGACACCGCCCTCGTCCGAATGGTAGCTCAGAAACAACGGATCGAGAAGTATTACAACTGAAGGGCCAACCTATGAAAATTCAAGGTAGGGGACTTGGTATTAAGGAAATTCACGTTGAACACTCACAATCCGAATGAAGGAAAATTGGGACCGAACTTCGAAGGTCCATATCAAATTATCAATATTACAGGTAAAGGGTCGTACAAACTCGTGACAATGAACGATGAACAACTACCGAACAACTAGAACGTAACTCACTTAAAGTGGTATTACTGCTAAGGTATGACCATGATCTCCTTCTTTTGCTCATTTAAATTTTGAACTAACACTTGCTGGTACCCAACACAATTTCCTAGACTTGAAAGCATGCATTGCTCTCTTTTTCCCTTGATCCGATTTTGTCTCAAAAAGGGTTTTTCGTCAAGGTTTTTAATGAGGAAACAATGGATCGTGCTAACTTATAATCGAAGTTCACAATGTTCGAGGTTTATCTATGATAAACCTCGAACACTGGGGGGGGTATGACCCATAGGAAATGATTTGTTGTGCACGAACAATCTAGGCTCGATCGGTAGGATTCTTTGTAAAGGGTCCACGGTCGAATGAAACGTGCCCACATAGATCGCCCGAATACGAAACTCATGTTAAACTTTGTATGCTACGCACAAAAATTTAAAGGAAGTCTATTCATTATGGATACAAAAAATGCTTTCGCCCATTGAAAGAAATTTTGTTCGTTCTCTCGATGACATCGAGCCTAAGGGTGGCATCACTCGGGGATTGCCTTCAAACTAAAAGGCTATGGCCATTCTGAGATAACTAAACCGAGGGCACGAAGTTTATTTGTCATTGCCCAAACTAAAAGGCTACAGCCATTCTGGGATAATGAAACCTGAGGGCACGAAGCTTATTTGGCATTGCCCGAACTAAAAGACTACGACCATTCCGTGATAATGAAACCCGAGGGCATGAAGCTTATTTGGAATTGCCTGAACTAAAAGGATACGGCCATTCCAGGATGACGGAACTTGAGGGCATAAAGCTTATTTGGCATTTCCCGAACTAAAAGGTTACGGCCATTCCGGGCTAACGAAACTTAAGGGCACGAAGATTATTTGGCGCCTCCCGAACTAAAGGCTACGACTATATTAAAATGACTCAGAATCGTCTGAAACCCATAACAAAATTTTGGTCATACCGAATCCCCACTATGCCTTAGGAAAAATAAATCAAAGACAGGGCCTGTTCGAAACTCCAAACATGACTATATAATGCTAAGGCATTTCGATCTTTGCAAAACGTAAAAAGTAAGGCAAAGGAAAAACTCAAGAATTATCAAAGGGAAATAGAAAATTGGTATTATGAGTATAGTATTTACAAAGGCCAAACAACCTTGAAAAAAGATACAAAATACAAAAAAAGAAAAACAAAAGCAAACAGAGATACTTAAGCGGCATGATCTTGGCTGGAGCCCGCCTCGTCACCGGGATTTCCGAGGTCTTCTCCACCCTCGGACCTGCTTGAGCCCTCTGAGTCTTCTTCCTCATCGGGATAGGCCAGCTTCTGGCCTCGGCTTCGAGCACCTTGTTATTCTCGATCTCGGCCGATAAATCAAAACCCTGTGTGTAAACTTCCTCGAGGGCTTCCCTTAGGGATTGACACTTCATGTGCTCAACGATATTTTTTTACAAGGTCCTAGGTCGCCTCGTCATCGGCCTTATATTGGGCCACCATTTCATCAGCTTCGTCTTTAACCACCACGGCCTCTGACTTGGCCATTTCAAGCTCCTTGGCCAGATTTTTTCGATCTGAGACGGCCGAACCTAATTGAGATCGGAGTTCCTCAACCTTTTTGGCCTGAACCTCATCCTTCTCCTTTGCCGCTCTAAGTTGGACTTCAGGTGAATTCACCTGTGCCCGAGCAACCTCCTTTTTCGAGGCCAGACGATCCTTTCTTCCTCTCCATTCGTCGGTCTCATCGTTGATTATGTGTTGCTCCCAAACACACACGCAAGTATACGTGGTCGTACAAGTAATATAGGATTGTAAGTCCAAATATCGTACCCACAGGGACTTATGATCAATTATCTACTAAATTAAACTAAGACAATTAATCTATTCAAGCGAATCCTAAAATGTGAATATTTAACTAAAATTAATCTAGAGTAACAAACTAGTCAGAAATCAAATGAAGCAATTTGGCGAATAGTAGAGACGAATTCAATGAGAGACGATATTCTAGAGCTATGGATTGGATAAAAATCCCATTGAGTTTCCACTTAAATGTCTAATTAATTTATCTAGTTTATTGATTGACAAGGTTAATATTACTCATAGCCTTCTCCCGAAGTACTACTCGTCTATTCAAGCTAACCTAACGCATATATTCCTATGAAATTAGAATTAACAAGAACACATTAATAAGTCATGTATAGTAACCAAGAAAGGCGATTAGGTATATTTCTATCATAACCGCAGTTCTATTCCCAATGCTCGAGTTCAATATATCGCTCTACTTAATCTTATATGCAATCTAGAATTCCCTCTCCCAAGTTCAATCCTAGATTCGTAGATAGTATTTAATTGGTGATCAAGCAATCAAATAATTATGCGCAAGATTGAATAAATAAATCAATATAAAAAAATAATAAGAATAATTCAAGCTTCAAACTACAATGTTCATGTAGCACCCAAATCTCTAGAACTAATAAACTATGAAATTAAAGGAAGAGAAGATGAAGAAAAACTAGGTAGAAGCCTCCTCCAAGCATGGTGTATGTTTTCCCACGTGAATTATCCTTCAAAGTATGTTAGATATCCTCAAAATTAGTTTTAGAACCCCTTTTATACGAGTTGGGGTCGTATAGGGCTGAAATAACCTTGTCCCGAGTGAAGTAGGAAAATCCCGCAACCGCAACGTCCAGACCAGCGCCAGGCTGAAACTAGTGTGTTTTTCACGTTCAATTCCTTGTTGCGTTGCTTTCATCAATTACATTACAAATGATATTGAATTAATATATTATTTTTCTTGTCTTCCACTTGGGGGGACAAACTCCAAAGGGTATCCCCCCCTTTGTCTTATTATTTTGTTTTAATTTCCTTTTTTTTCTTCCGCGTTTTATTCAATTTTGCTCCAAATATCTTTACCTTCACACCGCTTTATTCCTACACAGTTAAAATATAGTATTAAACAAAAAATAATATAATTAATACTCAAAAGATAATTAAAAGTATTAGAATGTGAGGCAACAATGGTTTAATATATGTATTTTTGACCGAACATCACTACGTCCATTTCAGCTTGAAGCTGGTCAATCTGATCGAGCTTTTGCTGGACCTGCAAATTTTGACCATCAGTCACCGAATCTAATTCATCGTCACTAACCTCAAAAGATTTTACCTGCTCGACCAAGTCAGCATGTTCCTTCCGAGCAACTTCCAACTCGGCATGGAGGTTCTTAGCTTCCCCTTCGAACTGCTCACGGAGAAGTTTATAAACGTCTCTTTTCTCAGTGAGCCCTCGAACTTCATCTTCATGTTGTTTCAGCTCGTCCCGGCACCTTAAAAAGGTCTCGTGGTGAAGCTCCGAGGCCTACGAGAATGAAGATAAATGTTAAGTTATCTATGTAATAATCTAAGTGTAAATTAAAATATCACTTAGGAAAGCATATAATTACCATGTTTAGTGCCTGATTTACTTCGTTGAAAAAGGCAGGGTGCATCCACCTCATTCATCTTGGATTGATCGTCCTTGGTCACCAGACACCGAAGATAACTGGCTACTCTTACGGGGGCAGAAAGGACCCGGGCATCCTCCGGAAGGGAAATAACGATGGAACGCTTCCGTTCGGGATATGCACTCAGGTCAGGGAATTACTGACCAATTTCGGGCTCGAGGAAGGCCTGCTTTCTTCTGGGGATAGGATTTTTCTCGATATCTCTACGTCACCTAATCCAGTGACGACCTCTGTGGCCGTCAAATCCACGCCACCGAAAAAGCCACGGAAGAGGTCGTCTGCTCCATGGGCCGCTTCGATGGGGAATTATTTTGCCGCTTGGGTCTCGTTATACATTGACTCTGTGAACGAGGGAGACTCGGCGATCTATATTACGCCGAGTGCTTCCTTCGGAGCGTTGCCCATATCTCGGGAAGCTTCGGTCCTGGTCTCCTCCTTGATTTCCCTAACTTGATGATGATCAGCCTCACCTCCCTCTGGCTCGGAGCCTCCTTGCCCTTCGAGCTGAGACGACACACTGGACACCAAATCAAAGGCTTCTCATTCCCTCTCGGACTCATCCCCCAATCGATAGAGTGAATCCGGAGGCGCTGCCTAGTACTGGTGCTTTCCTTGGGTTTACGCGTCAATCTTCTCCTTGGCTTGTTTCTCAAAGCTCGGAGAACTGGGGTCCCTTTTTCTTTTATTCTCTTAAACATACCTTGAAGTAGAGGGCTCAGTGAAGATATTGTCATTACCAGATGGAGGCCTCATTGCAACATCTTTTGGTAAACCTGCAAAAAGGAACAAAATAAGTAAGAACTCAATAGCGCAAAATTGAAATCGAACCTCATTTAAAGAAAAATCTCACCATGGGAACGGGCCTCCCATTGGCCCTTCTAAATCTCGCACCACAAACACCCGGAATAGGGCCTTTGTGTTCCAATGCATTTGACCCATTCCTTGAGTCAGGGAACTGCATCTGGGATCCGAGCAACAACTGCACCACCATAAGACACCGATAAATAAGGGAGAAACAAGAAGAGCAACGAATAAAATCTTGAAAGCAAGATAATGCTTACGTGAAATGTTCCACTTCTCAAGGAATGGCATATGCTTGGCTGGGATCAAATCCGAGGTCTTCACTCGGACAAATCGGACTAGCCAGCCTAGATCCCAATCTTCGTCAATGCTCGAGAATGGGGCCTTACTGGCCCGACGGACAAGCTTGATTATTCCCCCTTGATAGAGCCGGGGACTATATAAGCACATGAGATGGTCGACGGTGATGAAGTACCCTTCGATCTTGCTTACGAAAATATGGAGGAGAATTACGATCCTCCAAAAAGAAGGGTGAATTTGACCAAGAGTCACCTTGTACCTCTTACAAAAGTCAATGTTGATCGGGTCCAAGGGACCCAACATGAAGGTATAAGTGTAAACACTTAAAAGTCCCTCCACGTCTATAGTGGTGGCTTCCTCGAGCTTGGGGACCACTACGTGATTGTTGGCCCAGTTGCAATCCTTCTTGACCTCGGAGAGGATGTCCTCAGTGATCGAGCAGATATATCTCGAGACCTATTCACACCTCGGTAACGAGGAGGGATTCTCGATCTTGAAATCAGCAACGATCAGGCACCCCCCGGGGATGAACATTTTCAGAGGAGGTTCCGATGTCAGTTCCTTGGCAGCAACAGATGAACTGATTTCCTCAACAGTCGGTCGCGAGGAAAAGGGAGTTTCTTTTAGGGGAAATTTTTTTGAAGTCTTCTCCATTGATTTAAAGTTGGAAGAAAAGTGAAAAACAAAGGTTTGGATGAAGAAAAATGGATGATTGACAAAAAAGAACTCTTATAGAAGGTCTCAGAAGCAAAGGAAAGATATTAAAAATATTGAAATCTTTTAGGCATGAGGATAGAAGGTTTGGATATAAAGTTTGAATGAACAGATGAAAGGACATTTATAGTTTTCTAAGCAACGATTTGTATCTAGGAATGGCCGACCAGCAATTGACAAGCATTTAATACCTTTAAGAGTGGACTGACGGGACGTTTCAACTCTTTTTGTCGTTTACGTCATGATTTATCAAAGTGAGAATCGGGAGCTCATATCGTTTCTCATCATCTACTCTCTGAAAAACTAGGGGAATATCTGTGTACGGGTAAAATCGAGCTCGATTTTTTACCCGGAATCCAACACGATAGGCCAGGATCGAGGTATGGTGATAAAGTTCCAGTGATCGACCTCGAGCCTTGCCAAATTAACCACCGGGACCATCAAAGTTTCCGTCGAGTTTATCGAGGTCGTAGTTTGTCCCGGTTCAAACGGTTGCAAGGAAAACATTGCCAGCTTATCCGACGGGGGTCCGAAATTCCCGTAATTAAACGAACATTACAGCGAAAATCATAGAACATGTAAAAAAAAGGACCAACGGTTAGCAAATTAAGGACTTTTTACCTTTTTATAGAATAATAGAATAATATCTTAAAAGTAGGACTCCTCTAATATATAAAAGGGACCTGACAATTCATGAAGGATAGTAAGTTACACGCATAAGCAGTACATTACTAATAGTTCTTGAAGTTCTTACATTTTAATGTCGTGATATCGATCTAAGAATTTTCCAGCCCAAGGATATTCAACCTCCCTAGGTTGCAATTGTCCAATTTGTGGGATTTGCACTCGCTTTATCGTTATTTATTTCAATTGCATTCTAATTATCTTTCAGTATCGAATTAATCTGCATGTTCTCAAAACCACTAATGAACTCAATTCTTATATGATTTTAAGGAAAAACAAGGTAGATCGATAAAAGTGGTTGAAATAAGTTGTACATGTCTTGAGAAATGGGAAGTAAATGGGAAAGGAACGTGAAACTATTTTTGATTTGTGATGGAATTTCTTCAGGGAAAATGGCTAAAGAATCGACGTATAACTTGGTAGAGCTGTAATTAGTATCCTCCAATGTGCTGCTTCTTTTCTAAATGCTTGAAATAGAGGCGGACCTATGCTATACAGAAAGGGGTCACTGGCACCCGTAAATTTTGGCAAAATTTTATGTATACATGTCTATGTCTTTAGAAAATAATGATATATTAGTAGTCGGCACTCTATATATAATGCAGATTTTGGTTGAATTCAAAAGTACACCCGACCTTCAAATCCTGGGTCCGCCTGATAAACGGCCAAAAATGCATATTTTTCAGCGTACTTTCATCTCATAACTTGTGTGCTTACGATAGGTTACATGAGTTTTTGTAGTGAATTATGCTCATTACGTGCATTCTTATGCGTAGGAGCAAATTAGACGGAAAATGAGCAAAAGAAGTTGATTCAGGATCAAAATACAAAAGAAGGACTTTACTCATTCACTCTCACGTGCACACAAGAGAGTGAACGAGTTAGCTGAGAAAAAGCTTGAGAAAAAAATAGTGTATTATGGAAAAAAGGCATGCAAGTGCACGAGAGACCTAGAAGGAAAAGAAAAAAGAGAAGAACTTCTCTCGTTCAGTCTCGCATGCGCACGAGAGAGTGAACGAGCTATCCTAAAAAGGCTATTTCGAAGTGGGCTTGTATTATTTCGCCCCATGTTAACCATATCCCATATAAATAGTCTTTAAACTCACTTTTGAGAAATAGGATAGGGGATGTTCTTGTAGAGAGAATCGACCGAAGGAGGCAAGAACACAGTAGGAGCAGGGCGGAGAATTCTTCTACGAGTTTTTCACTTCTTTCTTCCTATTTTAATTATTGGTTATGAATTCTAGTATTGTAGTTTTGCATACTATTATGAAAAAATAATTCATTATCTAGGGTTTTGATGGAACCTTTTGTAGGATGAATTCTTATTGCGTTTTTATATAATTGAGTCGTTGGATTTCTCTACTTGTTCAACTACGTGTTTATTGTTGTTGATTGAATGGCCATCAATTGACTATGCCTATTTATTGTATATATTTCTCGAGAGAGAGAGTAAGTATTTAGGTAGATGTTGAACAACATCACTCCTAACATATGTGAGAGATAAATACGAAGGGTTTAAAGGCGGGATTTGAGATAACGAAACCTTGGTGTGATCATAGTGAGCGATGAATTAGTGTCAGCTAGCGTAGTTCGAGAGAATACGTCTAGTAAATTATGGTAGTTTCTCGATAGAGAGATACGATAACCAAAGTACTCGCGATCGACAGAGAATACTTAGGCAAAATTATAAAAGACATAGCGGGAAGGGTTCTGACAATTGGGGAAATCATAACTCTAAACCTCATTAATACTTTTTCCACCCCTTAGTATCTTTAGTTGTTAGTTCACACTTTAATTTGTTAGTTGATTAGTTTAACATAATAATCTTTATATTTATGACTTAAAGAATTGTTCGAGCTTGTCTTTTTGTGATAATCAACAATTGTAGTTACACCTTAGTTCTCTGTGGAATTCGATTTCGGACTCTTAGACTGGATTATATTTGCAGCGATCGCTTATCCTTTTTAGGACTAGAGTTAGGCGTGATATTTTGGGTACAGTAGGAGCAAGGCGGAGAATTATTCTACGAGTTTTTCACTAGTTTCTTCCTATTTTCATTATTGGTTATGAATTCTAGTATTGTAGTTTTGCATACTATTATGAATAACTAATTCTTTATCTAGGGTTTTGATGGAACCTTTTGTAGGATGAATTCTTATTACGTTTTTATATAATTGAGCAATTGGATTTCTCTACTTGTTCAACTACGTGTTTATTGTTGTTGATTGAATGACCATCATATGACTGTGCCTATTTATTGTGTATATTGCTTGAGAGAGAGTGCACATTTAGGTAGTTGTTGAACAACATCACTCCTAACATATGTGAGAGGTTAATACGGAGGGTTTAAATGCGGGATTAGAGATAATGAAATCTTGGTACCATCGTAGTGAGCGGCGAATTAGTGTCAACAAGAGTAGTTCAAGAGAATACGTCTAGTAAATTGTGATAGTTGCTAAAGAGAGAGCTACGACACCCAAAGTACTTACGATCGGCAGAGAATACTTAGGCAAATTAAAGAAGACGTAGCGAGAAGGATTCCGACAATTGGGGAAATCATAAATCTAGACATCATTAATCTTGTCTACACCCCTAAGTATCTTTAGTTGTTAGTTCACTCCTTTAATGTGTTAGTTAATTAATTTAACATAAGAGTATTTATATTTATAACTTAGGAATTGGTTCGAGCTTATCTTCTTAGTGATAGTCAAAAGTTGTAGTTACATCTTAGTTCTCTGTGAGAGTCGACTCTAGACTCTTAGACCGAATTATATTTGCAGCGACCACTTATCCTTTTTAGGACTAGAGTTAGGCGTGATCAAATTTTGGTGCCGTTACCGGGGAACTAACGGTGTAGCTGTAGGTGTACATATTGCTAGGTTTCAAGTTTGAACTTCTATTTTTTTTTATTTGATTTTTTTTTAATTTTTTTTTACTTATTGATTTGAGAGACATGGCATGTGAAATTATGAGAGTTTTGATGTTGGTAATTCTACTTTTGATCCTCCTTATGCATATCGTGGAGGAAACCACCCATGGCAAAATTATCAAAATATTCCCGAGAGCGATTTATGTGCACCAACTCAATATTATGTGTGGAATGTATGTGATATGTGTGGTGGTAAAGATAGTCACTTTCATGGTTGTGCTTATATGTCTTATCCTCCCCAACCCCTTACTATGATGGTTCTACTTTTTCTGGTGAAGTTAATAGGAACAAAGAATCTAGAGAAGCTGACCTGAAGGAGATCAAAGATATGTTAAAGTGTTTCATGGAACAAAGTAGTGAGAAACAACTACAAATACAAAGGCTATGTGAGACTATTCAAAGGCAAGAGGCAACTATTCATAACCTGGAGGCACAAATGAGTCAATTAGTTGAAGCATTTAATGCTCAACAAGCCGATATTGTGGGTAGTAGCCAAAAGGAACATGCATTAGATGCAGAAATTGAGGTACCAATAGAGGGTTCCATAGTATAACACCAACAATTAATCGAACTAGAATTTGAGAATTTCGATGTTGTAGAAGAGATACTAGAGTCAACCAAGGGCATTGAGGATACATATTTAGTTGACTCTAGTGTCATTGGTGTTGAGGATGTTGACAATCCCAATGTTCATGTAGTTGAGCGCATTGGTCCATACTCCAAACATTTTTTCACATTGTGTTTGGATGATGATATAGAGATAGAGTCATCCTAGCCACTTGAGGAGTCAAGGAATGAAGAACAAGGTGCCTACTTTCTGGAATTCTTCTTGCCAGAAAGTTGGGATTACACACCTCATCTAAATGCCAAGAAGTGCAGTACTACATTATTTCCTTGGACCAGTTAGATTTGTTCCACCACCCCAGGAGTATAATATAAGCTTGAACAAAAACTTGGAGTCCAATTCATAAGTTAGAAGTGGAGGCAAAAAGTGGTTCATGTCATGTCGCGACGTTAAATCAGGCGTCTGTTGGGAGGTAACCCAACTTTACTGCTTTCATTGATTTTATTTTTTTTAGTTTTTTTATTATTTTTATTGTGTTAATTTTTTTAGTATAGGTTTTGATTTCTAGGAGCATGAGAAGCAAAGCCACTAGAAGGTAGCAAAAGAAAGCAAGATGGTTGGAACTAAGTGTGGGGTGCTCACATAAAAGACAAAGAGAAGTCTGAGTATCCCATGTACTGCTAATGGATCGGTCTTTGTCCTGTCAAGGAGTTTCTTTTACCCTCTTATATTTATGGGTGTGCGTTGGGGACAATGCACAACTTTAAGTGTTAGGTAGGAAAAGACTGTCTGGGTAATTTCTTGTGATATGTTATGTATGTTAAAAAAATATAAAAAGAATAATTAGTTAGAAATAATCCCTCTTGATTTTTCTTATGGCCACAGTTCTTTTCCAAGGGATGACTCTTTGAACCGAGCAACAATTTTTTAGGTAGAATATTCAAAAGTTTTAGACTTTTCCCGACGATGGACTTTGTTGACAGTTTTCAGGGAGTAATTAGAGAAAAGAAAAATACAAAAAGATTTTCCTTTTCTTTTTAGAACTGATAATGGAACGAGAAGAACTTGAGTATCAATAATTTTTTACACGTTTTATGCTGGGACTTAGAGTTTTAATATTTGAATTAATTATCTTCTTCGTGTATGTGCCCATATGCCTTGAGAATATATGTGACTTTTCTTTGACACTTAAGCTCATTCATTGACTCCTGTGATTACTTCCCATGTGTTGACTAATATGATGACTATGATTGTTTGTTTAACTTGAGTGAGGGGTCTGAATCGTTCGGAGTGAATCATGTGCATTTTGTGATGTGAGGCTTGATTACATTATGTGCTACCCTGTGTTAGTATAGAACTTGAACCGTGTGTTAGTTGAAGCAAAATAAGTAAGCTTTGTGAGTCTAGGAGATGATGTAGGCGTTTCTTTGATTGTCCATTGAGCTAGTATGCCGCCATAAATAAAATTATCCTTAGATAGCCCATTTGAGCCTGTAAACCTTTTCTTTGGCACCCACTTTATAGCTGGTTCGCTTTTTGTTCTTAATTAGATCGTTTTGAACCTTTATCTCCGAAAGAACTTAAGTCTCTAGAAGAGTAAGGTGAGAGTTGGGGTAGCTTTTGAGTGGAATCACAGAAAGGCCAAAGGGTGCATGCATGTTTTGAATGGTCACTGGCCGAGCAACCCAAGTTTGGAGAGTGTTGGGGGGGAAAACGGGAAAAAAAATCAAAGAAAATACAAAAAGAAAAATAAAATAAGATAGAAAATACACCTCCTATTCCTCTTAATTTGGGCTAGTGAATGCATAGTCGTGCTTAAAGAAGAAGGGTTAAATTGTATATGGTTTCGTAGCATTTCTTGAATTGGTCATGAATAGTATGTATTTGAAAGTTAAGTGTAGTGTATTAAAGTGTTTAGGTGGGTTAGTCACTATACCCAAATATATCCTACCCATCTCTTAGCCTACATTACAACCTGGAAAGACCTAATTGATCCTAGACTTCGCAAGCTTAAATTAGTAGAGACATACACTACGGGCCAGTCTATAGTACGACCTCAGGATGCACATGAATTTCTTTGTGAGATTGAGTGAATTCTTTCGATGTGTAAGTCCTTAAATTATACTAAAATGCATATTTGAGTATGTTGACTAATTTCTCTCTTTAATTGTGGTGAGAGCACACGATTTACAAAGGATTGGTAAAGTCCAAGCATTTTGAGTTGACACAAGAAGTGAGTTATAGTAAGGAATGTATTGGAGTCATCCTTTGAGGTTAGGATGTTATAAGAAGTCGCACAAATATCTTAAATAGTCTTGGCATGGGTCTACTTTTGAAGAAAGATGTCAATAGTTCTTATATTAAGTTTTAAGTGTTAGCATAAGCCATTGTCATTGGTATGATGCTTGAGTATATTTTGAAAATGTGTTCATTGCCATTGTGCTTAATTTTGAAAGTTGCTCAAGGACGAGCAAGAGTTTAAGTGTGGGGTGTTGACAAACAGCCAAAAATGCATATTTTTCGGTATACTTTCATATTATAACTTGTGTTGTTACGGTAGGTTACATGAACTTTTGGAGTGAATTATGCTCATTACGTGCATTCTTATGTGTAGGAGCAAATTTGACGAAAAATGTGCAAAAGAAGTTGATTCTGGACCAAAAAACAAAAGAAGAACTTTGCTCTTTCACTCTCGCGTGCATACGAGAGAGTGAACGAGTTAGCTGAGGAAAATTTTGAGAAAAAACAACGGATTATGGCAAAAAGGCATGGAAGTGCATGAGAGACCTAGAAGGAAAACAAAAGAGAAGAACTTCTCTCGTTCACTCTCGCGTGCGCACGAGAGAGTGAACGAGGTTTCCTAAAAAAGCTATTTCGAAGTGGACTTGTATTATTTTACCCCATGTTAACCCTATCCCATATAAATAGTCTTTAAATTCACTTTTGAGGGGGGGGGGGNTGGTTATGAATTCTAGTATTGTAGTTTTGCATACTATTATTAATAACTAATTCGTTATCTAAGGTTTTGATGGAACCTTT
Organism: Nicotiana paniculata; assembly: GCA_005239505.1. Taxonomy (NCBI): domain Eukaryota; kingdom Viridiplantae; phylum Streptophyta; class Magnoliopsida; order Solanales; family Solanaceae; genus Nicotiana; species Nicotiana paniculata. The sequence continues at coordinate 23,463 of ML365943.1, forward strand.
TGTAGTATGAATTCTTATTACGTTTTTATATAATTGAGCCGTTGGATTTCTCTACTTGTTCAATTACGTGTTTGTTGTTGTTGAACGAATGACCATCAATTGACTGTGTATATTTATTGTGTATATTGCTCGCGAGAGAGAGTACGTATTTAGGTAGTTTTTGAATAACATCACTTCTAACGTATGTGAGAGATCAATACGTAGAGTTTAAAGGCGGGATCAGAGATAACGAAGCCTTGGTGCTATCGTAGTGAGCGGTGAATTGGTGCCAACTAGCGTAATTTGAGAGAATACATCTAATAAATTGTGCTGGTTACTCGAGGGAGAGCTACGACACCCAAAGTACTCACGATCGACAGAGAATACTTAGGCGAAATTATAGAAGACGTAGTGGGAAGGATTCCGACAATTGGAGAAATCATAACTCTAGACCTCCTTAATCTTGTCTCCATCCTTAGTATCTTTAATTGTTAGTTCAGTCCTTTAATTTGTTAGTTAATTAGTTTAATATAAGAATTTTTATATTTATAACTTAGGAATTGCTCGAGCTTGTCTTCTAAGTGATGGTCAACAATTGTAGTTACACGTTAATTCTTGTGGGATTCAACTGCGCACTCTTAGATCAGATTATATTTGTAGCGACCCCTTATCCTTTTTAGGAACTAGAGTTGGGCGTGATCATCGCCTCTAACTTGAAATTCCTTTGCCTGTAATCTCCACAATTATGATCACTCTAACTGCAGTTCAGTGGGCTATCATGGCGTGTTTCCTAAGCTAAGATTTGAAAGTTGTAACAAATGATTGATTTAAAACCTCCAAAAGACATAAATGACAAATTACAATAGATAAAAGTTCTTTACACGTAATATGCTAGATCATATATAATCTAATCTTAAATAAAAGGATATAGCAAAATTTGATATTAAACTTTGATGCTTCTAATGCCCAGTTAAAATGTAAAGAAGAAGAAACTATTACTACGATAAAAAAAAGACTACATAATTTATGTATTTTCCTCTGTCCAATTCTGTTTCAAATGCTTCTCCATGGGATGGTTGTATTGATATGTTCGATTGTCTATTTCCCTATTTAAGTTCACAAGTTTTAAAAGTCTTTTTTCTTATATCTCTTCTTGATCCAAATGTCAAATGCAGTAAGTAGACATGCAAAGACATATGAGGTCGTATGAGAATGAAGAGAGAAATGGAGATTTGCATAAGCTTTTCATTGTAACAACCAACAGATGTAAATGAGCGTTCTATTCCTTTAATACTCCTCTAATCGACTAACTCTGACCCAACTCTAACTAACAACTAACTCTAGTTACATATGCTAAACTATGATTAAGTTGGTACATCCTTACACCCCCCCCCCCCCCCCCCCCCCCTCCATCCTCAAGCTAGGAGGTACGAAGATAGTCTTCATTCCTAGCTTGGAGATCATATATTCGTGTTGCACTTTTCTAAGTCCTTTGGTAAGGACATCTGCTTGTTGTTCTGCTGAAGAAAGATAGATGGTTCTGATGAGGCCTTGCTTGATCTTCTCGCAGATGAAATGGCAGTCGATGTCAATATGTTTGGTCCGCTCATGAAACATAGGATTGGCAGCAATTGGATAGCTGATTTGCTATCACAATATAGTTGAAAAGTAGTGTGTGCTGCAACCCCCAACTTCTTAAACAATCCCAGGAGCCAAATGACCTCTGCCATAGTAGATGCTAAACTGCGATACTTTGCTTCCGCAGAACTCCTAGAGATGGTCGATTGCTTCTTAGACTTCCAAGAAATAAGGGAATCACCTAATTTGACAAGGTAGCCAGTAACTAACTTCCTAGTATTGGGACAGGATGCTGAATCAGCATCACAAAAGGCAGACAAGGACTTTGAACATTCAGTCTTCAGTAATATTCCCAACCCAGGGCAAGACCTAAGATACCTGACTACACGCAATGCAGCCTCCATGTGAGAAGCCTCGGGGCAATGCATGAATTGACTTAGGTTTTGCACAGCAAAGGAAATGTTTGGTACAACAGCCTCCCAAGTAGTCGTTGATAGGGCCCTCGATCAACCAAAATCTTGTTTGTAGTATCCCCTACATGTGAATCAAACTCAACAGTGGCGAGCTTTAGAATGGTCTCCAATGGGAAACCCACAGGCTTAGAGCCTGATAAACTCGTATCTGCAATCAGGTCAAGAATGTACTTCCTTTGATGCATGAGGATACCTTCCTTGCTCCTGGCAAATTCAATGCCCAAGAAGAAACAAAGTTCACCAAGATCCTTAATTTTGAATCTCTGCTGAAGAGTAGATTTAGTGTCTTGAATCAACTGAACGTTATCATCTGTGATGAGAGTATCATCCACATACACCAATACAACCACCACCCTTCCTCCAGTTCTTTTAGTAAAGAGAGAGTAGTCTAGGTAACTTTGTGTGAACCCAAAATCAACTAGAGCAGTAGACAGTTGAAGATTCCATTGTCTAGAGGCCTGTTTAAGGCCATAAAGTGATTTGTGCAGCTTGCAAACTGGAGACCTATACCATGTTCTACTGAACCCCTGTGGTATTTACATGTATACTTCCTCATACAAATCCCCTTGTAGGAATGCATTATAAATATCCATTTGAAATATTTTCCACTGTCTAGAAGCAGCCAAGGAAAGCACACTTCTCATAGTGACCATCTTGACCACGGGGGAGAAAGTCTCCTAATAATCCAAGCCTTCTTGCTGATTAAACCCCTTAGCTACAAGCCTAGCCTTGAACATTTCCATTTCACCATTTGCCTTATATTTAATCTTGTAGACCCACTTGCAGCCGATAGCTTTCTTTCCTTTAGGCAGGGTCAATATCTCCCAAGTTTCATTGTCTTCCAATGCCTTGATTTCATCCTTCATTGCAGTTACTCATCTAGAATCTTTAGCTGCCTCAGAGTATGATCTTGGCTCCTCCTCTGTGGAAATCTTTGACAAGAAATTGTGGTATTGAGAAGAAACAGCAGAGTAGCTTATGAAATCAGATATAGGATACCTGCAGCTATGAGCTCCAGTTCCCCTTCCTTTGGTGACATAGTCTTGAAGCCAAACAGGTGGTTTTGATGTCCTAGTGGACTTCCGAACATCTTCTTCTTGAGAAGGAATAACTGGCAGTTGTATTGAGGAATCAACAACTGGCCAGGACTGTGAATCTGCAGTAGAACTCCCATATGCAGGTGCAACCTGCTCCTGCATCATCTCCTTATTTCCAAGATCAGTAGGCACATGGAAATGAGGACTGTTGAGGCTTTCTTGTGACCCTTCTGCCCTGTTGTGATCTGTGGGAGTGTGGACATGAGGAGTGCTTGTAATTGCAATAGTTGTAGGTTCTTCCTCCACTATGTCATACCTAGGAACAACAAATATATCAAGGAATAATTGCTTAGACGTGTAAGAAGATTCTTTAAAGGAAAAGACATCTTCATGAAAGGTAACATCTCTGCTCACAAAGGGAACCCCATTTTCAAGGTCTGATAGCTTGTAACCTTTCTTCAGTGGTTCATCACCAAGTAGCACTGACCTCACAACTCTAGGACTAAACTTATTTGTAGTAGTCAAATTAGTATATAAGCATAGACAGCCTATGACTCGCAAATGACTCAAAGAGGCTTGCTTGTGATACAACATCTCATGAGGGCTCTTGTTGTGCAACACTCTAGATAGCACCCTATTAATTATGTATACTGCAGCTTGAACACAATGACCCCAAAATATTGCTGGTAAGTGTCCCTGAAATCTGATAGCTCGGGCAGTCTCTAAAATATGTTGATGTCTCCTTTCAACCATCCCATTCTATTGTGGAGTGCAAGGGCAAGAGCTTTGATGTAGAATCCCATGTGATTGAAAAAGATCTTTGCAAGTGGTGTTAAAGAATTCACCACCATTGTCGGATCTGAACATTTTAATTGTTTTATTGAATTGAGTATGAATCATGGTTATAAAATCTGTGAGTAGTAAGGAACATCAGATTTGAACTTCATTAAGAATATCCAAGTCCATCTAGTACAATCATCAACTAGTGTAAGAAGGAACCTCATGTCATTCACAGTAGTTGTCCTATAAGGACCCCACACATCCATATGGATCAAATCAAAACTTTCTAGACATCTAGTAGAGCTACTAGGAAAGGGAAGTCTTGTTTGTCTAGCAAGAGGGCAAATTACACACTTATGTTGCAGGTCTATGTGAGAGCTAATAGTATTTCTAAGATTTGTTATTTTCTTCAGCACTGCTACAGGAACATGTCCCATTCTCTTAATGCCATAATGCTGCAGATTCTCCTCTGTGATTCCCTGTTGAGACTGCAAAAGATTGTGGAATCCTTTGTCTCTTATTCTGTGACATGGAATGTAAATGTTATAGCCCATCTAGATCTCTACCAATCTCCTTCACCTTCCAGATAAAAGATCCTGAAACACAAAAAATGTTGGAAAGCATATTGCACTACAATTCAGCTCTTTTGTCAATTTTGTAACTGACAAGTGATTAAATCTAAATGCAGGCACACACAGAACATTCTTAAGCATATCACCTCCTGTGAGTTGATGGCTGCCCGCATGAGTGACTGTTGTGGAATCCCCAGTTGTCAATTGAACTTGCCCTGCATTATCTGTTGACATATAATTATTCAATAAAGCCTTATCTCCAGTCATATGATTAGTAGCACCAGTGTCTACAATGCACTTATAACTCTTTGTGTCATTGCAAGTATAATTACGTACCATGTTTGCACAAGCATCATAGTTACCTGCATGTTTGCACAAGCATCATAGTTACCTGCATGTTTTTCTGCAGCAAATGTAGAAGTTGTGTATACTGTTCTTGAGTAAACATTGGAGAGGAGATGCCTGAACTGTTCCCCTGCCAAGTACTCCCCTGTGCACGGGTCATACCAGATGCGTCATGCTGAGGAAATTGTGGTCCACCTCCTTCCATTTGTATTGCATTAGCTCTACGTTTCCCTTTAAAATCATAGGGATATCCCATAATCTTGTAACAAGTTTCTCTTACATGCCCCAGCTTATTGCAAAAACCACACTTCATTAATTTGTAACATTGATCTTTAGTGTGTCCCTTCAGATGACAGTAGTCACATTGTAAATTGTAATTCTTCTTTGGTTTTTTACTAGATTGAGCGATGAACATTATTGTGGGATCTATGCTGTTCCCACCTCCATAGTTATTGCTAGATATAATCTTCCTACTCTCAACTTGCACTACCATAGTGTACGCTTTGTTAATAGTGAGCAAATTTAGCATCATCAATATATGTCCCCTAGCTTGCTCAAATGTATCGTTTAATCCCATTAAAATTTGCAACAATTGCTAGAATTCAATTTGTTCCACATAATCTTTTACAGGCGGGGGTGGCAATATAGAGTTATACTCTGCCCATAAATCCTTGAGTTTGGTAAAGTAAATAGAGACTGAGTATATACCTTGAGTTAATGTGAATATCTCCTTATGCGGGTAACATAGTCGTGAGGCATTCGCCTTGTCAAAACGTTCTCTGAGCTCTGCCCAGACAGTCTGTGCATTGGACGAGAAGAGGACTCCGGTTACTAAGTCTTTACTGACATTGCTCATCAGCTAGGAGGTGACTATCGCATTGTCCGCGATCCCGTTGCTTAGCCAAATCTGCACCAAAATCACTCTTACTTGTTGTACCATCGACAAGGCACAATTTCTTTTTCCCTAACAGTGCAATCTTCATCTCCCTCCACCACAGTGTGTAGTTCTCCATTCCTGGTAGTAACATCCCACATTCATCGAACCAGGTCTATCGGAAGGGCGTAAATACAACAGATGAATGTGGTCGAGAACTAGCGTACCGCCACTAGAAGTGCCACTACTAATATTGCTCAAAGTCTCCAGAATCGTCATGTTAAATGAAGAATTAGATGTAAAATGAACAGAATCTGTGTAATTTCAGTCCAATTCTTGTGAAAAACTCCAAAATTAGGGTTCTAGAATATCAAAAAATCGCCGATTATCAGACAAAATTTGTGCAAACTCTCTCGATTTCCCTTTGAATTGCACGAGAACTGCTCTGAGACCATGTCAAATGCAGTAAGTAGACATGCAAAGACAGATGAGGTCGTATGAGAATGAAGAGAGAAATGGAGATTTGCAGAAGCTTTTCATTGTAACAACCAACTGATACAAATGAGTGTTGTATTCCTTTTATACTCCTCTAACTGATGCCATCATTTGTCAAAGCACCCATTAATTGGTAGATGGATGTGATACTTGTATACTAGCAACACCTGGGAGTTATGCGGATATTTCATGGTAATAGTGAAATCAAACTCCTCTGATAGATCAACTTCATCTCCCTCCACAGGCTTCCATTCAAAATGCCAAACCAGATTTGCAACAAATTAAAGTACTGTAAATGGAGCAAAGCTAATTCATAGCCTGGGCATATTCTCCTCCCTACACCAAATGGCATAATTTTGATCTCCTGTTATATCAAACTCTTCATCCACCAAAAACCTCTCTGGATTAAATTTCATTGGACCCATTTCTCTCACCAAGAAGTTGACTGTAGCATTCTTGGGTACAGAGTAGCTATTCAATTCCATTTCTTCTGTCACCCTATGCGATATCACAAAGTGAGTTGGTGGGTGCTGCCTAACACCTTCCAACACCACTGCTTTCAAGTATGACAGTTTATGTTAATCCGCCTCTTTCATTGCCTCCACCGTATTATTATTATTTTCTCACAGTACTTGGATGCCATAATCCACTGCAAGGTGGTGAAGGTGGTATCGCTGGCGGCTCCCAAGAACTCGCCCCGCAGAGGCTGGCCATCTCAGCTTAAAACTCAATCCAAACACTTTCTAATTCTGATTATAGCTTCTTCTGGAATGATGACTGAACACGCGGCATTAAATATGGTAAAATTTTAGTCTCGGTTCCAATTTATATGAAATTATTTTCTTATTAATTCCTCCAAAAGAATAATGGCACGGCACGCTTCTTTATTCGAATATAGTTTAGTTTTAATATTTTTATTTTATACATAGTGATATCCTTTTGTACCCGTAGAAATTCATGATAGGTTTAAGATTAGAAATTTCAAAAATTTTTCTTTCTTAAATTTCATATCGAATCAAACATCTGAAGCAAGAGAAGCAAAATACTATTTTTGCTATTTCCTTTTCTTGCTTAATCACAAGGCAGAACATGAGGGAGCTGTGATTTTCCATCTATGTAAATGTAAAATAAAACAGCTAGGATTGAATTATAATCTCTGAGAATGCAATTTCCAATAGAAGACCCAAAAAATTACATAAAACCCATGGTATGCACAAGAAGAGATATTACAATTAAAAGAATATAATTGCTCCTGTAGGGGACAATTTCCCTGCCATGGCCAGAAGGTCCAAAAGTTTGAGAAATTGATGAGTAACCAAAAAATCTTCTGTAAAAATGTTAGTACCTATAAGCAACTGCAAAAGTTGTTGCCTCAAGCACCCTCATTCTTTACACCACTCCAATTTGTTTGCGACTAAGACGTAGTTATTATCCGTAAAGAACTATGATTTGGAAATTTCTTCTTTGGAAATGAAACAATATTGTTGTGGTTACAGCAAGTTCTTGAACCTGTTTCTTTCGGATTGTGCAGTGCACAGCTGCAATTTTTATGATATGGTCTCCTTTCAATATTCTCAAAATTTGATAAGCTTGCATCAAACATACATTGAAACACCATCTCAGCTGCTCCACTGGCCATTAATTATCTCCTTAATTTGTTCTCTTCGTTTGGTTGAATTTGGTATATGTTTATATCTGTACATATTTCTAAGATGTGTATATATAGTGTAATAATGATAGTGTAGTTACCTGGAGACAGATATTTCTTTGCATATAAAAATTCAAGAAAAGTCTAGACTGGTGAGTTGTCGAATTAGTAGAATTAATTCTTTTTCATATGGTCAAACTTTGGGGTCTTTGAGTGGAAGTTAGTAGCCTAACATGGTTAGTTCCACCATTGGTTATTGAGAAGTAATATTCTTTCCAATTAATATTATTATTATAAGTTTTACGTGTGGGGAATGTTATTTTTGCAGGAAAGAATATGTATGGTTGATTTTCTTAATTTTAAAGCGAATAAAGCTAGTTTATTGGCATGCATAGGAAAAAATGTGTGCAGCTAGTCTATTTATGATGGCTGGATTATACAGTTCAGTTTTTATTCCTTTATTTAATATTTACTCTCTCTGTTTCGTGAACTCATTTGATTGGAATAGAGTTTAGAAAAAGAAAAACGACTTTTAAATTTATAGTGTAAAATAAAATACATATATTTTGTGTGATTATAAATTATTGCATAAAGTTAAATTATTTATAAATAAGGAAAAAAGTTATTATTTTTAGCATAGACTAAAAAAAAAAACTCATTTAAATTGAAACGAAAGGAGTAGTATATTTGTAAAGTTCGAATGGTTCTTTTCTTAGTGATGCTAACCACTATAAAAGGAATAAATCTCGTATAAATCCTTATACGTGATTTAAGCATTCGTAATTGACCACTATAAAGTAGTTGTGTAGTTAACCTTTTTGTACCTTCCTAGCTATACCTTAAACTTTAAGATGGTTCTTCTACGAAAGTAACGACAAAAATAGAATACTTTCGTGCCACTATTGAATTTTTGACTCCAATATAAAAGTTTTATGAAAATAGCTTTGGTGTCATATTTTAAAGTATACAATTCCAACAAGTTATTACGATTGTCGGATTTTGTGGCAAAATTCTGATGATCACAAAAAATTTTAACCACAATATTGAAAAATTAGGGTGATTAAAATCCTAATTCATCACCTAAATTTTTAGCTTGCGGCTGAATTATGGTGCTTCAAAATTTTGTAATTGCTATAGTTAGTTAATTACTCCCCAAAATTCTGACCTGCGTGTTTCAATTTATGGCTGGAGGTTATTTTTTAAAACTCTTTTACCAAGGTTCATCCATCGTAATTTAGGTAAAAGTTGTACGGAGTGCCCTATTTGGTCGCCCCCATTTAATTTATATTCATTTTTTTAAAATTTTTAATTTGTACCCACTTTTTAAATAACTTCAGCGCCTTTCTCCTTCTTCTTCTCCCCCTTCGTTTTCATCTTCTTCTGAAACTGAGTTGTCAAGCAAAACTATTCCGTATTTCCATAATCTCTGATCTTGCAATGAGCTGAGTCCGTAGTTCAATCTCAAGTTGGTGCAACTCTTCTTTTTCTTTCACCATAGTATGTAGTCTCTAAAGAATATTATTGTCCGAACTTCCATCAATAGTAATAGAACATAAGTCAAGAGCACGGCAATACAAATATTTTGCTGGGTACTTCATTATTTCTCTTCAGCCTAGTCTTAGCCTCATATGCAACAATGGCAGAAGCATTGTCAACATTAGATTATGAATTTCTAAAACTTCAGCTCACAGTTACAATACAAAAACTTCAGCTCTCTAGAGCTGAAGTTTTGTGTTGTAACTGGAAACTTCAGCTCTAGTATGTAATATTAATAGGTGGTAAAAAAACTTTTCCAGTTACAACACAAAAACTTCAGCTAGAGCTGAAGTTTTTGTGTTGTAACTGGAAATTTCAGCTCTAGTATGTAATATTAATAGGTGATAGAAAAACTTCAGCTCTAATATGTAATATTAATAGGTGGTAAAATAAACTTCAGCTCTAGTATGTAATATTAATAGGTGGTAAAAAAACTTCAGCTCTAGTATGTAATATTAATAGGTGGTAAAAAAACTTCAGCTCTAGAGTTGAAGTTTCCAGTTACAACACAAAAATTTCATTTCTAGAGCTGAACTTCAGGCCCGAGTACTAAAATACTGAAGTTTTACGTGATAGCCTTTGCTACTTCAGTCCCCTATGCTGAAGTTATGCGAAAAAGCGGGTACGCTTGTAATTTTTTTTGTAAAACGGACAAATATTAAAATGTGACACAAAAAACGGGTATAGATGCAAATGCCCCGTTTTTAATGGTTGGTATAAACATGTTTATATACTTAACTCACTTATAACATAATTATAGGTTTAAAAAATTGATAAAAATAATTAACTAACATACCATCACAGTATATTAAACCTTTATTATTAATTTTATATCAAAATTTGGAGTCAGAGGATGAACATAAACAGAGATTAATTATTTGTTTAAATGGACTTTTTTCTTGGCTTATGTGGCCAGCCAGGGTGCATGCCACATACCCCTCACCCACCTCCTTCAGTTGGATTACAGTTGGGTAACCAGTAATTGGTGGCAGCTGGCCATATAATTAAAGTTTCAATCTTATTACTATGTTTGTTAGAACTTCTAAATTTGGAAATATCATAAGACAATAAAGGAAAGTTCTACACTTGTCATCATACAGGTCAATGGTCAGGTTGACAATAGCTAGTCGATAAGAATACAATCTCGTATCTTCAATAACTCCGTTGTTAATACTCCCTATGCCTCAAATTATTTATCATATTTTTCTTTTACAAAGTTATTAAAATTATTTATGTTATAAAATAACAATTTTATAGTAAAGAAATTAAAGACAATTATAAAGAGAGAGATTAATGTCTTATTCAATTTTCAAACTGATGTACATAATGAATCTCCTCTATTTATAGAAGAAAGGAAGGTGTTGTGTAAGCTGCTACTGCAAGCTGCTGTGTAAGCTGCTACGCAAGCTGCTATTGCAAGCTGCTACGCAAGCTACTTGTAAACTGCTACTGCAAGTTGCTGTGTAAGCTGCTACTGCAAGCTGATGTGTAAGCTGCTTGTAAGTTGCTTGTAAGCTGCTACTGCACCAAATACAGATAATTTTCTACCGGGGGTAATATTTATCCACAACGGAGTACCGAAATGATAAGCTTCTTCAGGAAGCTTATTTCCAATAGAGTACCAAATAGATAAACATATTTACGGCGGAGTCCCATATGAATAACCTTCTTCAGGAAGCTTATGAATATCCATAATATAATATATATTTATAACACTCCCCCTTGGATGTTTATTAAAAGATAATGTGCTCCATTAAAACCTTACTAGGAAAAACCCTGTGGGAAAAATCCTAGTGAAGGAAAAAGAGTACACATATTTAGTAATACGCATTGCTAGGTGCCTCATTAAAAATCATATAAGGAAAACCCTGTGGGGAAAAACCTTAGTAAGAAAAAAAGAGTGCATCGCGTATTTTACTCCCCTGATGAAAACCTTGTTTCAAATATTTGAGTCTCCGCATTCCAATCTTGTATACCAACTTCTCAAAAGTTGAATTTGTAGAGAATATTATCCAACACTATTTCCGATCGATTTAAACTAATCTCATCAAACCAAGAAGTTGTTGCAAGTCATTTCATTGAGTTTCTTGCAACCTACCTGCATCAACTTCTTGTAGATAAACTTTAATAGAGTACTAGATGGATAATCTTCTTCAGGAAGATTATCTATAATAGATTAATAAATGGACATCCACAATAATATTTTCGTAATACTCCCCCTTGGATGTTCATTATTATGTGCCTCGTTAAAACGTTACTAGAAAAAAACCCCGTGGAAAAAATCCTAGTCAAGGGAAAAGAGCACAGTAATAATATACATTGAAAGCTGCCTCATTAACAACCTTACAAGGAAAATCCCAGTGGGAAAAGACCTGAGCAAGGAAAAAAAATAGTACATTGCATACTTTATTCCCCCTGCTAAAGACTCTGTGTAGGAGAAGAGTCATATCTTGCTAGCAAATTAGCAGAAAATGTTGTGTCAGGCCGTGTAGCATTAGCAAGATACATTAGTGCACTAATTGCATTGAGATAGGGTACTTCGGGACCAAGGAGTTCCTCATCCTCTTCTGGAGGTCGGAACAAATCCTTATTTACTTCAAGTGATCGAACAATCATTGGTGTACTCAATTGATGCGTTTTGTCCATGTAAAAGAATTTTAAGGCCCTTTTTGTATAAGCAGATTGATGGATAAAGATTTCGTCTATTAAATATCCAATTTGCAGACCAAGAAATTTTTTTATCTTTCAAAGATCTTTCATCACAAATTCTTTCTTAAGATATTCAGTTGCCTTTTGGAGCTCTTCTGGAGTTCCAACAAGATTTATGTCATCAACATAAACAACAAGGATAACAAATTCTGATGACATCTTCATTATAAAATACATGGACAAATAACATCACTTACGTAACCTTCTTTCAGCAAATATTCACTGAGGCGATTATACCACATACACCCAAATTATTTTAAATGGTGCAATGACCTTTGTAATCTGACCGAGTACATTTCTCGAGACTTTGAACTATATGCTTCATGCATTTTAAATTCTTAAGGGATATTCATATAGATTTAATCAAATGAGTCATGAAGGTTATGACTTGCATTTAAATGGTATGACATCTTCAGGTGTCTGGACTACAGGTCCGATCCTCACAATCCTTTACAATATTGTGCACTATATTGTATCAAAGATATCGTCGACGATCATTTCATATCGGTTCCTAAACGACATAACTTGTTGAGATCTCATTACTTTCTTTATTTTCAGGTACCTGAACTTTTTCTGGAGTTTCATGAAATATTATGTCGTGGGCTCTTCTAGAGCTTATTTCCTCCTTATTATGATCATTTTGATCATTTGCTCCTATCCTTTTCAAGGGTTGTTACCTTTGGAACCGATTGGTCTACCACGCTTCATGTGTACAGTAAACTCCATCCTTCAGGGACTTTAATTTTAATAGGAGCATTCGCAGCTGAAATATGATATTTAATTATGGATCAGCAAATGCTTCTGGCATTTGACTTGAATTATCTTCTAAGTGAGGATCATACTAATGATAATTCGATTCATAGAGCATATTTTTCAGCTATTTATTCCATCACACAAATGTTAGAAAAACTAACATATATCCCCAATATTCTTTGAAAAATATATCTTTATGTATTGTGGTAGAGAAATTAATCATATACCACACATCAAAAGATAGTAGTAAAAATATTTGGTTTCTGAACCTAAACCAATTGTGATAGGAGGACTTATCATATATTATTGGTCTGATGCATACAAGTACTGCTATATGCAATTTACAAAATCTTAGACCAACACATGAGACTTTGTTCTCATAAGTGATAGTTTAGCCTTTAATAGGAGGTATTCAATGCTAAACTAGCTTGGATATAAACCAACATAATCAAGATCAATTATCTTGATTTCATAATATGAAATTTATGCTCTTAATTGATAAAAGTAATTTCAAATTCCAAACTGCAGGTTGACAATAATCGTACATGTAACCATCTCATATATGCATATATAAGTGGTTCATACGATAGGTGTTTAGGACCATATTCACCTTTTATATATTTCAGATTAGGGTCTTAGTCCCAACTTTAGCTAGTATAAACAATTTAACAAGCAACACAAGAGAATTCTTGAAGAATCTTCTAGTTCTTCAGTATATGCTTATCTAAATCCTCAAATAGCTCATTTAAAAATGGCAAATGGAAACTTCAGGTTTATCATGGCATGTGTTATCTCTTAGTAAACTTCTGGTTTACTGTGACTGCTTTTGCATTAGTAAACTTCTAGTTTACTGTGATACATGATGCAGTACAAATTAAAGAATAAGGCGGGTAACTTCGCACAGACATATTATTTAACCCCCTATGATTGTGGAAACATGAAGATTTTTAATTTTCCAATCATTTGTAGTCTCAATATAATAGCCATTTGTATTAGTAAACTTCAGGTTTACTACAACATATGTTTTAACAGTAATCATATAATAATAATGACATATTTGTATATAAGCTCTTCGAGAGCCTTCGTTTATTATCCACAATCTAATATTTATCGGACATTACTAGTGTCATGTGTCTTCTAGACAAACAATTAGCTCTTGAGGAGTTTTTGATAAATTTTGTACTGTCAAATATCGTTCAGACACTTCTAGTGTCATGAGAAAAAAAATCATAACGAAATGAACAATAGAAAGACAATACTAAATTTATAAATGTAAAAAATTAAGAATTTTAATATTTCTACCACTACATAATATTTTCCTGCTTCAGGAGGAAATTTTAATTGCTTACTACTTCAGGAGAAAATTTAAAATACAAAATATTGAGTATATATTGTCTCAATCATATTACTTCTTCTGGAGGTGAATTGTAATATATTTACATCAAGAGCGCGTTCATATATTTGTCACATTCACTTCAGGAAATGGATTAATATTTATGAAAAGTTCTTATCCTTCAGGGAATGGAACATAATTATCTGAACGTGCATTAACCACATCACATTGTGATGCTTCAAACCTCTTTTAAGATATTTTCTACTTCAGGAGAAAATCAAGGTACGTACTATGGAGAATTTTTCTCTGACTTATTTTCAATTGTAACCATACCAAGCCTAAATTATCATTTCTGGTGGTCATAGGCATATACCACTTCTGGTGGTTAACAAAACTTAGTTACAATGAGATATACAAAGTATTGCCACTTCTGGTGGTCGTACTTTGTTAGAGTTCAAGTGAACCATAAAATTAAGTCATAACAAGACTTAGGAAATATGCCACTGCCGGTGACTATATATTTTTTGAAAACTTTCATAATTAGCCATCAATAGAGATGAAAATCATTGTCTCTTCTCGTAATATTTTTCTTCAGGAACAAATTTATGGCATGAACTGCTAAGTGAACCAATTGGGCTCCTTAGGACCAAAGAGCAAAAATCATATTGTTAGTAGTAAGAAAGAGGAATGTTTGATATGAAAGAAGTACTAACCTTTTGAGTAGAATTCTTAATTATGGCGATTGGATCTGATTTCCATAGACTTTCGCTAACTCAACTCGGCAAATAGTTAGAGTTAAGCAATATATGAAAGTGCAAAAACTAATGTCACAAGTCCTTTGCTACAAACCTACTTCAAGATAACAAAGCAGCAAGGGAAAATAATTTATCGTTTATAAAAACAAAGTGATATAGTAAAACCTTTAAGTCAAACATGGAATCATTTCCATGCTTACTTTGCTAATATGGAAATAAAATACTGATGCCAAAGAAATATCAATCGTTCAACCCACTGTAAAAATGGTAGAAATCCATAAATACAACAGTTTGATCTTACTTACAGCGAGAACCGATGCCTTCGGACGAGGATAACTATAGTAATACGTCTTTCAAAGTATGTTCTCAAGGCAGAGTCTCGTGCTGATAACGTGTTATAAAATAACGACTTTATAATAAAGAAATTGAAGACAAGTATAGATAGATAGAGAAAGAGAGAGATTGATGTTTTATTCAATTTTCAAACTGATGTACATAATGAAATGAAATCTCCTCTATTTATAGAAGAAAGGAAGGTGATGTGTAAGCTGCTACTGCAAGCTGCTACTGCAAGCTGCTACATAAGCTGCTGTGTAAGCTGCTAGTGCAAGCTGCTTGGAAGTTGCTACTGCAAGCTGCTACTACAAGCTGATGTGTAAGCTGCTTGTAAGTTGCTACTGCACCAGATACAGATAATTTTCTACCGGGGGTAATATTTATCCATAACGGAGTACTAAAATGATAAACATATTTACGGTGAAGTCCCGTATGGATAACCTTCTTCAGGAAGCTTATGAACATCCATAATATAATATATATTTATAACAATTTGTTAATTCTTATGATCGGTTTAAATAAAGTTTTAGCTGGTGATTTTCATATTTAATACCTACCTGTGCTGCTAAAATAATCTTCCCTTGCAATTGTTTAAAGAACATTATACGGCATATTATCTTCCAGGAAGTTAACAATCAAGATTGTTGAGTGACGTTCCAATTAACTCAACAACCATGCGAGAAAATCAAAACAAAATTCCATTATTAACTACTCTGGTGCTTGTAGCTCCCAATCAAACGTATAAAGAAGAAAAAAAACTATTATTCCCTCAGAAACTGTGCGAATGCAAAATAATTTCCTACTTTTGGCATTTAATATGTTAAATCTACTGGCTTCACTAATTCGAATTCGCCTTCTATAAACTTATTCGGAATTAGAACCCGTTTCTATAAATATCCCTGAATAACAGAAAACAAGGCGAAATGGTCGCTCCTCTTCTTTCTCTCTCGTTCCTTTCTTCACCAATTTAGAGAAACCCTAACAATGGAGTTTCTTACACAAAATAAAAAATAATAAAATCTCTGCAGAAATCACAATCATCTCAGACTAAATCCAATTTTTCTGTCATTTTTTATATGATACATATTCACTATGTATAAATACTATATTTTCATAGTTTATTACACATTAGTATGCAGTGTATGTTTGATGTATAATCATTGTAAATCTATGTATAATTAACATATATACATTACACACTGACTATATACTGAGTTATACAATAATTATACATCGAACCTCAACGAACACCTACATCTCTTTCCTTTCTTCTTCCATTAAAAACCAGCAAGACGCACATTTTCATTCTCCTTAATCATAATTCCCCTGTAAAGTATTTTCTTCTCACTTCTATGGGTAAGACTGAGCGAGAACCCAAAACTATTTACTTTGTATATTTTCATATGGTGTACCGTATCCCTTATAATCCCTAAACTTATGTGATTTCAAATAACAATCCCTACATTTAGGGTTAACTTGTTAGTTAGCTTAACTGGCTAAAAACATTGAAAAAGATATGTACTGTGTTTAAAATGAGTTGTTAAAATAAATTAGGTTTATTTAAAATTTATAACTAATATGGGCGGCTAGTCCAGTTAATTGTTCTTGATCTATTTTGACACACCAACACATCAATGTTCTACCTTAGTGTTAGACTATGTGACTACCACGTTTTTGTAAGATGGTTTATATTTGTTAAATAGCCATAGATATCACAGAAAAAATTGAAATAGAAAAACATTAATTCGTGACGTATTTCTTTTGTGAGCAAATTTTTTTGCCAAAATATTTTTTTACGTATATTGAAACTGCACTCTTTTTTTGCCAATTATTTTTCACGTCTAACGCAATATTGCACTCCTTTTTTTTTATTTATGTAATTTTTAAGGTATAACTTATATATATGCATAATTGTAAGGATAACATACTGTATCACATTAAATTCTCAATATTATAGTCTTACAAGTTAATTTATTTAAAGCCAAATTAAATTCAAATTATGTAATAAAACTTATACAAATTTACGTAGTATTTTTAGGGAAAACTGATGGAGTTATAAAGATTAAAAAAGGAAATAAAAAAGGTTAAAATGTATGCATTGGTGTTCAATTTAAAACTAAACTTACTTTTGATGGGTTATTCCCATTTTAATAAAAAATACAACACAAACTCCTAAATATGCACTAAAGAATAGCTTTTAGTTATTGCAAGTAAAGATAAAGAAATTATGAAGAAATAAAATTCTATCCTACAAAACTACAGGACCAACCCCACAGATGAGGTGAGAACTTTGGGGTCTTTGAGTGGTGAGTTGTCGAATTTGTAGAATTAATTCTTTTTCATATGGTCAAACTTTGGGGTCTTTGAGTGGAAGTTAGTAGCCTAACATGGTTAGTTCCACCACTTGTTACTAAGGAAAGTTAGATGCTTTCCAAAATTTATTATTTAACAATTTGCGTGGGGAATGTTTTTTTCCTTTTGCTGCAAAAGATTAATTATATACAAGAGCAGAAAAAAAACACGTTTGATACAGTGAGTAATGTTATCTTTGCAAAATTTTCTTTTTTGTATGGTTGATTTTTACTCTTTTTTTTTTTTTTTTTTGAAAAGTAGAAAACAATATGTTTACTGCTAGTCAAAACATGCTGGCTGAGTGGCTGGTAAAAAATTAAAGTTTTTGTTTCATGCTTTTTAAACTTTTGATATTTAATAGCTTTAATTATACAAATATTTGTCTAATTTCTTTATTTTTATTTTCTTAATATATCACTCCATTAAAACTTCAGTAATCAGAACCGTACGTATGGGTAAATCTGGATTAAAACGTCAAGTATTTGGCACAAGAATGCAATATTATCAAGTTTGACATGATTCTTCTTCTTATTGATGCAGACAACTATAAAAGACAGTAGTGTCTAGTATAGTCTAGACACTTCTGGTGTCTAGTAATTAGAACCGTACGTATAGTCTAGTATTTTTCGATTTTCATCCGATGTTCCGTATCTGCGTTGTGTTGACCCATGTCACTGCATAGTTTTGAAGATTGACAAAAGGGTGACCAGTTGAATCAGGTCCATCAGAGCACACATCGTGAACTAACGAGCTGGCACATGAACCATATATGCTTAGGAGATGTTTTGAATATGAAATATCAATGTACCAAGAGATTGTCTCCTAATGCGAAAATGTTGCAAACTGATCTGATTATTTGAGGACGAATTCAGCAAGGAAAGTAGCAAAAGAAAGGAAGTTGAGTTTGATTCTAATTGGTTCACCCAGGTAGAGTTGAACTGGAATTGGAAGACAAGCTCAACGACTGACTCTATAAATACTTGATGTATTTCTGCTGAAATTCGAGACGCACAAAGCTGAAGTGAATCAAAATCTGAAAGCAAAATTCCCAGAGTTATTTTTGCTAGCAGAATCATTGTGCGATACAAAGGCTACAATTCAACTGGAAGAACCAGATCCATCTGATTATTTATTGTGTCTAGTTGATTGTAGTAGGAGTTTTTAATACTGTATCTTTCAACTTTCATAGAAGCAATTGTAATAGGTACGTATTGATCAAGTTAGAGTTAAC
>ML365946.1:0-40249 GCA_005239505.1 Nicotiana paniculata
ACTATAAGAAGTATCCGAGAAGGGAGTTCACCGACGGGGGAAACCATAACCTTAGACCTTTATTATAATTGGTTACACCATATTGTTAGTTAATCGTTAGTTTATTACTTTTGTCAGTAGAAATAGTAAAAAATAACCAATTTATATTCAAAAGTCTTGAGATAATTGATTAAGTAAAATTTGAGTATTCTAACGGCTTTCTTGATACGTTAATTCCCCGTGGGATCGACTCCGGGCATAATACCCCGGATTATATTTGCAACGCCCCCTTAGTCTTTTATTAGACATAGTTGAGTGTGATCAAGTTCCTTGTGCTTTATCTTCTCCACTTCCTCCTTAGGTTTTAGATTTTTCAAAAGTACCAAAAATAACGTTTTCAATGTATTTATACGAAGTGGGGTCGGGCCCGGACGAAAACACATTTTCCTGCGCAAACAGGATAACTCCTCTATAAAATTTGTGCAGGCGCGCCGCATGAGGAGATGCGCTATGCGGGGCAGTCGTGAGAAATCCATAGAGCATCACAATTCATAGGCAACAACCTTTAAATATCCATGGTGACCCACGCGCTGCTCCATGCACCGCCGGTGTGCTATTTTCTCGAAGTCCAGTTTTTCTTATTTTTTTGATATCCTGATGTTGTTCTCGACCCGTGTAATCGATCGCGGCTTAATCCCTTGAGATTTTACTCAGACTTAAAAGCTCAATATTACTAAAATTTTTTTGATATCCTGATGTTCGATTCTTTTGGTTCTTATGATGAGGTCAGGTTGTATGGGTTCTTTGTGGCAATACCATTGGATTTAGCTACCTATGTGTCTTTGTTTAGGTAGAGGGATTCAGTTCTGATAACTTGGTTATGTGCAAATGGATTCGAAGAGTTCTTGATGGTTTCTACCATGGTTTGAGATGGATATTTCCTACCGGCATGAGGAACATGTTGCGTAATGTGATTTTCTCTTGGAAGGATCAAATGGAAGGTTTTTAACACATTTGGTATGTATTCTGCTAGTGACTATGAGTTGATTACGAGATTCTCGTGCTTTTCATATGATGGCATGATAGATGCAGTGCGTTTTGTGGAACTAAGATTTGCATGTACAAGGTGGTTGTTCAGTTTTGAAGGAAAGGTCATGAATTCTTAGACAACATAGAAGGTTTTAGGTGATTAGATGAATTTTATTACTACTTGGTATTGCTTGAGAAGATTTCACAAGGTGCACTGTGTTTTGACTTCAAATGCTTTATCAATATTATGGTACTCGCCTGGTTGAGCAACAGATAGTGTTCAGATTTTGCTATGTGGCGCGGGGGAATTATAAAAGTATTTCTCACGAGATGATTATGTATGGGAGATGTGCTATCCATTCGAGTGGTAGAGTTGGGATTAGATATGGTGATTCGTGTGTTCTATGAAATTGGAGACAAAGAGTTCTCAAAAGCATATTGTTTCGTGGTTGTCGACCGTGAAGAAGTGGCCAAAGATAGATAAAGGGTGGTATGTGTTATGGTTAGGTCATTGTGGACTTTTGGAGGATTATTTATCCATTTGGGGATGATCTATGGTAATTTGAGGGCCCACTGGTAGGCCCGAGAAGGATGTGTGTTCTACACCGGATTGGATTTGTTGACTCAGAACTGTTAGTGTTGAGGTTTGTATCATTAACTACAGTTGAGCTTGTTCATGTTCTGATATGCTTTATGTGTTACTCGTATTTCATGAGGGGTTCAGATACGTTGGTTATATGCATACATGTTGCGTTCCTGTTTGGGCTTTATAGCGGAATTCGAGTGAGATGGTGATTGGGGTATGGAATGGTCGATTGGGCCTTGGTTATGGTCTTTCTAGGATGGGGTATATTGTTTCATTTATTTCTCCATGGTGATGGTCATGTACTTCGTGTACTTGATGTTGAATTACATGTGGTTGTTGATTTGAGCATTGTGGCTTGGGGTATGTCATAGGGCCGGTGTTTGGATGAGGTCATGCATTTCAACGGAGTTATGTTAGGATATGATCATTTGTGTTTGGTTTGTGTCTCTTGGTTCTTCTATGTATGATGGGTTCATAGCATTGCGGTTGTGGTGGTACTTGTGGAGCTTGCAGGACGGTCCTCTCATTTAAGTCATGTCTATTTTTGGGTGCATTTGAATTGTTGCATATTGGTGGACGGATTGCACAAATTGTGGCTTAAGGTTGCATTGGTGTGGCATGTCAGTAGATTGGCTGTATTTGATGAGATAAGGTCGTTGGACCTAGAATGGGTGCTATCAAATTTTATTACGATTCTTTTGGAGAATAATATTGGAAGTAAGCTTAGGATTTGGCATTAGTTCTTGTCGGACGAGAGAGAGAGAGAGAGAGAGAGAGAGAGAGAGAGAGAGAGAGAGAGAGAGAGAGAGAGAGAGAGAGCTCTATGACTTGTTCTTCTGATGAGTGGTTATGAGTTTCTGCATGCTTCTCTCATTATCGGTAGTGTACGAAGGTATTGAACAAGGTTTTATTTGATATGAGGTTTATTATCGGTATTGGTTTTGTTTTGAGCAACTACTGTGATTGTTGCACCCTATTTTGCACTAGTTAAGACAAGATTCAACTTGTGGTTTCTCTGTTATTGAAGAAAGGGAGTGACCACCTAATATTTAAAGGTATACTAGGGTACCTATTTAATTACTAACTTATATTCATTATAAGTCTGCAAACAGGTGAGATTATGGGTAAGGGTTCTTGTTCTTCTAAGAGGAAGGTGTTAGGCACCCCTTAAAATCTACCCTACATAGCTCCATAGTACATAAACTAATTTTAAGGAATCAGTTATTTATACTATGCTTAATTAATACTAAAGCGTGGTTTAGTATATATTAAAGGGTGTGTATATGTAACACATAAGAGAGATGTGAGAATATAAAAGTGTTTTTGAAGGTTAAGAGACTTCTGAAATAATCCATATTTGAAGGCTTGTAATTATTTAGTTATGAAAGTAATTACTTTGAAGAATAGATGCTTGTATAATTTTTAAAAGATGTACGTAAGGAAAGTGATTCACGGTGTACCTTGGTTTTCAAAATTATGAAGAAGGAAAATCTTTGAAAAATCATTTGGGTGATCGTTCATTACTGTTTTTCATGAGAAATCTAGTTTCATTCCTTGTTAGCAAAGACCAACGATTCTTTTCTAATTTTCTTTGTAAACGGGTTGATGTTTTTGATTAGATCCTGAACTTCAAAAATCTTTAAGACAAGTGAGTGTAGAAGATGAACAAGTTATAACTAGCGGGGCAAATATTAATTACTAACTAATTCCCTTTGAGTCCTATATTAGTTAAAGTTTGCCTATGTTTCATGTGGTATAAAGCATAAAGATAAAGCACATAATCTAATATATGAGTATTGAATACATGATAATGAAATCTAATAAAAAAACAAAGGCAGTAAGTGAAAATAATGAAGCAGTAAACTAGGCTATGGAAATAATGAGCAGTAACAAAGGAGAGAGGATTGGACACCTATGGCTGAACATCAATAATATAGGCCTACAAGTTGAGAAGCATGGCGATAACCGACTAGACTCTTCAGAAAATGCGACAAAGCTGGTTTGGGACTGAGTTCCATAGGAACTCAGCATGCCTAAATGTATACACGCCCGAAAATAAAGAGAGAAGTTCATTAGAAGTATATCCCACATTCTCAACATATTCAAAACATATATGAAATGTATATAAAGGAACAATTGGAACAAGAGAATAGTCAATACTGTGGGAAATCATATTTATGTGGTGCTTATACATAGCAAATAATTCACTTTGAAAATATGTTGCTGTCATTAAACATTAAACACCAAAAGAACTAAATGTGTCAATAAATCAAGGTCTAAGAAGGAAGTTCCACTCGAGGTCGATGCTTCCTTTGAATCCCTCGACACATCAAAGTTCCCTATGGACATAAGGCCCAGGGCAATGCTTGTGTCGAGGAGGGCTGCTCAACCTAGAGTCAAACTCCACTTCAAAATACCCTTAAACACTAAAAAACATGTTTTCCTAACAGACTTAAATGTCAATGAGGCCCTTTCAATATAATCTAAGTTCTCTAGAATTACCGGCCCAAAATATATAATTTCCCTTCTAACATAAAAACATATAGCCTACATTGGATACCAAACAAACATATATCACATGAATTCTAAAGATCTGATTTTGAAACACATAAAAGTGGGGAATAGAAGAATAATAAGCATAATACAAAGATTTGAGTTTTAGAACAGAACATTACTCCAAAGAATGTCGAAGCTATACATAAACAACTCAACAGATACATAGAGTCAAAATGGTGTTCCGAGGCCCTGAAAACCTAAAAAGTCATCTCTCATTTTTGTGATGACCCAAAAAGTCATCTCTCATTTTTATAAGTCAAAATGGTGTTCCAAGGCCCTGAAAACCTACTTTATCTAACCTCGTTTTGCGTGCATAGTCCAGGCGTATAGCCAGGAAGCTTTTATATGAAAACTGAAAAAACAAATGCTAAATTGGCCTTTAATATTGAATTTAAGTTGACTTCGGTCAAAATTTTGGGTAAACGGACCCGGACCCGTGATTCGACGGTCCCGGAAGGTCTGTACGAAATTATGGAACTTGGGCGTATGCCCGGATTTGAATTCCGAGGTCCCAAGCCCGAGAAATGAATTGTTGAAAGAATTTGTTTTATAGAAAATATAAAAGTTTTTGGAAATTTGGTTATATTTGAAATTTATGGTATCGGGCCCGTATTTTGGTTTCAGAGCCCGGTACAGGTTCAATATGATAGTTATGATATGTCTGTAAAATTTGGTAGGAAACAGAGGTTATTTGACGTGATTCGCACCCGTAGTTGTGAAATTTGATACTTTGAAAGTTCTTGACATTTTTCTTTGATTTTAATGCTAAATTCATTGTTAAGATGTTATTTTGGCGATTTGATCACACGAGTAAGTCTGTAGGGTGTTTTTGGAATTTTGTGCATGTTTGGTTTGGAGCCCCGAGGGCTCGGGTGAGTTTCAGATAGGCATCGGGGTTTTTCAGACTTAGAAAAATCTGGTGAAGTTGTTGTCTTCTGGTGCATGGTGCTTTGTTCTATGTGAACGCATGCCATTCCATGTGATCGCGAAGGGTAAATGGGGAAGGAGCAAATTTTGCTCTGTGCGAACGCATAGACTGGCTCGCGAACGCACAACTAAGTTGTAATGACTCGATTGGTTGTTTTGCATTGTCAGACCCTGTTCCCCTAAATAAAACTCCCCATAGCGACTTATTGTGATTTATGACTTGCGGGGACTGGTGGTTCAGGATTCGGAAGTGTTTAGAGTGCTATAGGAACACTTGGTTCCTTAATGTTGGCCTTTAAGGCCAAGTTTGACTTCGGTCAACGTTTTGAGTAAACGACCTCGGAATCGAATTTCAACGGTTCCAGTAGCTTCGTATGATGATTTCGGGCTTGGTCGTATGTTCGTAATGGGTTTTGGATGACACGAGAGCGTTTCGGAGCCCAATATTGAAATAAGAGTTTCCTTAAGTTCATATTGTGGTTTGGATGTGTTTTTGTGTTATCGAGGTCCAGATAGAATTCCGAGATCGAAAATAGTTTCGTTATGTCATTCATGACTTGCTCGCAACATTTGGGGTCATTCCGAGCAGTATAGGTTAGTTCGGCGCATTGTTAGCGAATTCAAGAAACTTAAAGTTCCTAAGTTTGATTCTAGGGGTTTTGAGGTGTGATTTTGAGTTTTAGCGTTGTTTTGGGTGTGCCGAAGGCTCGAGCGAGTCCGTATTATGATTTGGGACTTGTTGGTATATTTGGACGGGGGCTCGGGTGGGCCCAGGTGCCTCTCGGGCACCAAACGAGTACAAAAACCCGCTGAAGCAGTTGCTGGTGCACCTGATCTGGTGTGACCGCAGGTGCGAGACCGCTCTTGCGGTCCTTGCCTCGCAGGTGAGGCTTCAGGTAAGGCTTCCCATTTCTCGCAAGTGCGGATAATATCCGCAGGAGCGGAGTCGCAGGTGCGAGCTCCTCTCCACATGTGCGAGCCATGGCCCCTTGCCCCTCTTCCGTAGGTGCGAGTCTTTTCTCGCAGGCGCGAGACCGCAGGTGCGGTCCTTGAGCCGCAGGTGCGGAACCATAGTAGGCAGTAAGTTCTTTAAAACACAGGATTATTTCATTTCACCCCAGTTTATTCCTCCATTAAAAACCTTGAAAGCTTGGGAAAGAGGTCCACAACCTAGCTACTAAAAAGGTAAGTAAATTCTACCCTAAAGTTAGTTAATGCATGAATTCCTAGTTGAACTAAATACCTAATTAGTGGAAAATTAAGGAATTTGGGTAGTAACCTAGGGCTTTCGAGAATTTAGAGAATTTCCCGTGAATTGCCATGAAATCATACAAAAATCATATATTAATGATCCTTATGGGTGAGTGTTTCCTTCGAGAATTTTTGGAATCCGAGCATGCGGGCCCGGGGTTGGATTTTGGGATTTCTTCAAGAATGATGAATTTGACTAAGTAGTAGGAGAATTCCATGCTTTGAATATAAATTGATATATGTGTATAACATTTGGCTAGTTTCGAGTCCGTGGGTGTCGTGTTTGGAGTTTCGGGTGCGTTATTGACCCGCAGAGTAGGTTCAACACGGGGTGAGTCTCCTTTCTAACCTTGTAAGAGGGAATTGTCCCCATAGGTGATTTAAATGGCTATGTGCTAATGTTTTTGGGGGCTACGTATGAGCAAAGTGACGAGAGTCCGTACGTGGAGACTATTATTGTTATGTCCGGGTAGTTAGGCCTACACCATGTCTTATGTTTTCCTTTAAATGAACTATATGCTTAACGAGTTAATGTTAAATGCGGCTTGTTTCCCTGAGATCATGGAATTTGAGTAATTTTATGGAATTGTTCAGGAAAAGTAATTTATAAAGAATAAATGTGTGGATTGTGTGTGCATGTGACCGCTTCGCAATTTATATTCCGCGAGCGGAGTGTTATTTCACCCACTCTCATGGGAGCGGGCGTACGCCACGACGAGATTGAAAGATAAATTATGGTTCGGGCTGTTCGACCCTCGGCAGTGCACAAATATGATAATTATGATGACTTAGGCCGGTTGTCCTTATCCTGTATGCACATGCTAAATTGTTAATGATTCTTTTATGGATAGTTAGTGGTCAGAAATTTTAAAGGAAAAAAAGAATAATGAAGTAGTAATTGTATATTTACTTCCAGAATTAATTTGAATTACTGTTATTTTTAATGTTTACTGCTTTTATCATCCTCGTAAGTCTGTTACTGATATTATATCTTGTTTAATCATTTTGTTGGCCCTTAGTGAGTGTCAAGTCGACCTCTCCTCACTACCCCTTCGAGGTTAGGCGGGATATTCACTGGGTACATATTTGTTTATGTACTCATACTACGCTTCTGTACTTAATTAGACAGGTTTTGAGGCTGACGCATCTGGTTATCAGACCGGAGCTCGATTTTGATCATAGTTGGACCTGACGTCACGGTGAGCTGCTTCTCCTGACGATCCTCGGCAGCACCACAGAGTTTCTTTTTCTTATTTCTCGTCTATTTCTTTCAGACAGTGGGACTGTATATAATATTTTTTTATATTCTGTTAGTATACCCGTAGGACTTGTGACACTAGTTCCTGGCACACACGTAGTAGTTATTATGGTTTTGCGGGTCCCCATATATATGTTGGCTCACACCTATTTATTACTGCTTTTGGTCTAAAATGGCGTATTATCTTTTTCAATTAATGTTTTGTACTTTAAAACTTGTCACGTGTTGGGATGTTTAGTCAAATATGGGAAGAATCCTTAGAAATCTTAGTGTGGTCTTGCCTAACCCCGGTGTTGGACGCCATCACGACCTTAGTTAGTATTTTGGGTCGTGACAACATGGTATCAGAGCTTTAGGTTCATGTAGGTGTCACAAGTCATGGGCAAACCTAGTAGAGTCTTGAGGATCAGTATGGAGACGTCTGTACTTATCTTCGGGAGGCTATGGGGTGTTAGGAAAACCTCTCCTTATTTTTATTCTATCGTGCAGTCGAGGGTTTACTAAATCTCATTCTTCTATTCTCTCACAGATGGTGAGGACGCGTGCATCCGATGTTCCAGACCCGGGAGGGGCCACTACCCCCGTTGTTCGAGGCCGTGGCAGAGGCCAGGGGAGGGCACTGGCATGAGGTAGGGGACGAGGGCGTCCCCGAGCTATTCCAGTTGTACCACCACTAGAGGATCCTACTATAGAGAAGCAGGGTGAGGTGCCCCCAGCAGGTCCTGCTCTAGTGGACTTTATGACGGGGCCAGGCTTCCAGGAGATCATGGGCCGTATGAGGTGGTTTATGGACACCATGTCCCAGGCTGGTTTATTTCCAACTGATCCTGCCACATCTCAGGCGGGAGGGGGGCCCAGACTCCTACCACCCAGGCTGTAGGTCAGGAAGCAGCATGGCATCATACCCCGGGTAGACTGCCTATGGGTAGGGTCCAGCCTGTAGTAGCAGCACCTGAGCCCAGACTAGATGCAAACGGCGATCCGCAGAAGTTATTGGAAAGATGAACTCGATTGCACCCTCCAGTCTTCGGGGGTGAGCGAGGCGAGGATGCCAAGGATTTTGTTGACAGGTGTAGGGACAGGCTTCACAATATGAGGATATTAGAGTCCCATGGAGTGGACTTCGCTACCTTCCAATTAGAGGACAGAGCTCGCAGATGGTGGCAGTCCTATATTCTCAGCAGGCCAGCAGATTCTCCTCCCATCACTTGGGAGCAGTTCACTCAGATGTTTCTAGACAGGTATATCCCACCCTCTGAGAGGGAAGAGCTGCGATATCAGTTTGAGCAGGTGGAGCAGGGACAGATGTCAATGACAAATTATGAGGCTAAATTCTCAGAATTGTCTCGCCACGCACTCATGATATTACCTACTATTGCCGAGAGAGTGCAGAGATTTGTAGCAGGGTTGCACTTCGGTATTAGGGTGGAGGTGGGGACTCCCTATCAACTGGTGGTCGAGATAGTTCATCGGATTGAGGTCTATCGATCGAGAGGCAGAGAGCAGGGTTAGCAAGACAAGAGAGCCAGAATCTCCGGGGATTTCAGAGGTGCCCCAGTTAGGGGTAGAGGTCATTTCGGTAGAGGTTAGCCTGGCAGGCCTCCATATTCTGCACCCCCACCACCTCCCCGAGGTGTTCCAGCGAGGCCTCATTTCAGCGCCATGCAAAAGCGTTCCAATTGCCCTCCAGCCATTCAGAGTTCAGCGAGTGGTTATTCTAGTTATTCGAGATTCCCCAGTCCCTACTTCCGTGCTATGCCAGAGAGTACACATCGCTCTCCGGCCATTTAGGGCTCCTCTTCAGGGCAGTAGGCTATGATACCAGGTCATATGAAGAGGCATTATCCCAAGTTTCGGGGCAAAGTAGTGCAGAAGGATTATCAGTCTATGGGTCCATCACCAGCCGTCAGGCCACCTAGAGGTGGGGGACAGGCCGACAGGGGTCGTCCTAGAGGCGGAGGACAATCAGGGGGAGGTCAGCCAGCTCCCGTTCATTTTGGCGGGGCTCAGTCTTCCGGTGCTTTAGCTAGATTCTATGCTATTCCGGCCAGATCAGATGTAGTGGCCTCACACGCCGTGATCACAGGTATTATTACAGTATGTAGTAGAGAGGCATCATTGTTATTTGATCTAGGATCCACCTATTCCTATGTTTCGGTCTTATTTTCTCATTTTCTGTATGTCCCTCGTGAGTCCTTGGGTTCTCCTATATGTGTGTCCACTCCTGTGGGCGATCCTGTGGTGGTAGATCGTGTTTACCGGTCCTGTATGGTTAGATTCTACGGGTTCCAAACTCGAGTGGATCTCTTATTGCTCGACATGGTTGATTTCGAGGTTATTTTAGGCATGGATTGGCTATCTCCTTATTATTTCGTGCTAGATTGCCGTGCCAAAGTCGCCTATGATGAAGTGGAGAGGTTCCTCAGTTAGTGCAGCCAGCCAGGTTATTTCGTTCATGAAGGCTCGACATATGGTCGAGAAGGGTTGCCTAGTCTATCTTGCTTATGTGCGGGACACCACCGCCGAGTAACCGACGATTGATTCGGTGCCAGTTCTTCGAGAGTTCGCTGATGTATTTCCTTCAGACCTTCCGGGCATGCCTCCGGATCGTGGTATTGATTTCTGCATTGATTTAGCTCCAGGCACCCAGCCTATATCTATTCCTCCGTACCGTATGGCTGCGGAAGAGTTAAAGGAGTTGTTGGCTAAGGGGTTCATCAAACCAAGTGTGTTGCCGTGGGGTGCTCCAGTTCTATTCGTGAAGAAGAAGGATGGGTCCATGCAGATGTGTATTGATTACCGCCAGTTGAACAAGGTCATCATTAACAACAAGTACCCTTTGTCGTGCATCAATGAATTGTTTGACTAGTTGCAGGGTGCTCGGGTGGTTTCTAAGATTGATTTGAGATCGGGATATTATCATTGGAGGATTCGGGACTCAGATGTTCCGAAGACAGCTTTTCGCACGAGGTATGGCCACTACGAGTTCCTGGTAATATCCTTTGGCTTGACTAATGCCCCAGCAGCATTCATGGACTTGATGTACACGGTGTTCAGGCCATATATTGATTCCTTTGTCATTGTCTTCATTGATGACATTTTGATTTACTCACGTAGCCTGGGGAAACACGAGCAACATTTGAGAGTCGTGCTCCAGACCTTGCGGGGACAGAAGCTATATGCTAAGTTCTCGAAGTGTGGGTGCTGGTTGGATTCGTAGCATTCTTGGGGCATGTGGTATCCGGAGAGGGTCTCAAGGTTAATCCTCCGAAGATTGAAGTATTTCAGAGTTGGTCGTGTCCTACTCCAGCTACAGAGATCAAGAGCTTTTTAGGCCTAGCAGGCTATTATCGCCGATTTATGGAGAGGTTATCTTCTATTGCAGCCCCATTGACTCGATTGACTCAGAAGAATGACCAATTCAGATGGTCTGACGAGTGTGAGGAGAGCATTCAGAAGCTCAAGATATAATTGACCTCGACACCAGTTCTGGTATTGCCTTCCCGTTCTGGGTGGTATACAATGTATTTCGACGCTTCACACATTGGTTTGGGATATGTGTTGATGCAGGAAGGGAGAGTTATTGCTTATGCTTCACGCCAGCTGAAGGTTCATAAGAATAATTACCCTGTGCAAGATTTAGAGTTGGCGGCGATTGTTCATGCTCTTAAGATTTGGAGGCACTACTTGTATGGGGTGTCCTTTCAGGTTTATATAGACCACCATAGCTTGCAGCACTTATTCAGGAAGAGGGATCTTAATTTGAGGCAGCGCAGATGACTTGAGTTGTTGAAGGATTATGATATCACCATTGTTTATCATCCGGGAAAGGCAAACGTGGTAGCAGATGCCTTGAGCAGGAAGGCAGAGAGTATGGGTATCTTGGCTAACAATACAGCAGAGGAGAGACCTCTAGCCTTGGAAATTCAGTCCTTGGCTAATCGCCTGGTGAGGTTAGACCTTTCGGAGCCTCGCCGAGTTTTAGCACATGTGGTTGCTCAGTCTTCGTTATTGGGAGAGATTAAGGCTCGGTAGGTTGATGATCCGTACTTGGCCGAGCTTCGGGAGACATTGGTTCAGGGTGGTGCCAATGAGGTTAGTATTGGTGAGGATGGTGTTCTGAGACTTCAGGGTTGTTTATGTGTTCGTAATGTCGATGGCCTGAGAGGAAGGATTCCAGAGTAGGCACACAGTTATCGGTATTTTGTTCATCCTGGTGCTACGAAGATGTATCGTGATTTGAAGCAGCATTTCTGGTGGAGAAAGATGAAGAGGAATATTATGGAGTATGTGACTAGGTGTCTTAACTGCCAGCAGGTTAAGTATGAGCACCAGAGGCCAGGAGGCCTACATATAATTCTGAGAGGTTGGCACAAATCTACATTGGGGAGATAGTCTGGTTGCACGGTGTGCCGGTGTCCATTATATCAGATCGAGGTCCTCAGTTCACCTCGCACTTCTAGAGAGCATTGCATAGTGAGATGGGTACCCAGATAGATCTCAGCACGACATTTCACCCTCAGACTGATGGTCAGTCGGAGCGTAGAATTCAGATATTGGAGGACATGCTTAGGGCATGTGTGATTGACTTCGGAGGTCAGTGGGACCAGTTCTTTCCTTTGGCTGAGTTTTCTTACAATAATAGTTATCATTCCAGCATTGAGATGGCACCATTTGAGGCTTTGTATGGTCTGCCATGTCGTTCTCCTATCGGGTGGTTTGAGCCTGGAGAGGCTAAGTTAGACGGCACCGACCTAGTGAGAGATGGTTTGAGCCTCATTATGACTGCTTTTTTTTTAAAAATGGCTTATTATCTTTTTCAATTAATTTTTTGAACTTTAAAACTTGTCACGTGTTGGGATGTTTAATCAAATATGGGAAGAATCCTTAGTAATCTGAGTGTGGGCTTGCCTAACCCCGGTGTTGGGCGCCATCACGACCTAAGTTAGTATTTTGGGTCGTGACATGGGCAAGGCCAAACCTGTGCAAAAGAGGCTAGTCCAATGCGACCACATAGTGTTGGAGGGGGACTTGGGGATGGGTAGATTTAACCCTGTGCGAATGCGGCTCATGGCTCGCAAATGCATAGGCTAGTGAAGTCAAGCCTATGCGAACGCACTGCCCTGGTGGCGAACGCATAGGCTATATTTTGCCCTGTCTTTTTAAAACAGTAGCAAAAATGGGAATAGACCCCATTTTCATATTTTGTTCCATAGAATCCAACATTGGGCGATTTTTAAAGAGGGAGTTTATCACCAAATCATAGGTTCGTGTTTCTAATCTAATTTTCTTTATTTTCCATTAACACCCATTAGATTTCTAGGCCTAAATATTATTCTTCAAGGGATTAGGGATTTTAGGAGAATTAGGGATTTTCCAAATTTTTGAATTTAGACCTCGATTTGAGGTCGGATTTCGAAACAAATTACATATTCAGGCTCGTGGGTGAATGTGTGATCGAGTTTTGGTCTGAACCTCATGTTTTTACCAAGCGGGTCCGAGGTCGATTTTTGACTTTTTGGGAAGAATGATGTAAAACCTATAATTAAGCATTGGGATGGAATTGTTTGGCATTTATTGATGTTATTGAGTTGAATATGTCTAGATACAAGTGAATTGGAGTCAAATTCAAAAGGGAAACCAGTAATTGAGGCTTGAGTTTGGTCGTGGAATTTGAGGTAAGTGTTTGGCTTAACCTTAGCTTTAGGGAATAGGTGATGTGTCCTATTTTCTATGTGTAAGTATCATGTTGAACGTATATGTGAGGTGACGAGTACCTATACGTTGGTGTCCAGCATTCCCGTGAGTTAGACTTCAGCAGTGTCCAGTTGGACAAGGATTTGACCTATGAGGAGGAGCCGGTAGCAATATTAGACCGGCAGGTTCGTCAGTTGAGATGAAAGAGTTATCTTTCGGTTCGTGTCCAGTGGAGAGGTCATGCTGCCGGGGAGCTACCTGGGAGTCCGAGTCTGATATGCGGAGTTTATATCCCCATCTTTTCCCCAATTCAGGTACTTTTCTATGTTCGTTCGAGGACGAATGGTTGTTTTAGAGGTGGAGAATGTGACAACCCAAAAATTCATCTCTCATTTTTATAAGTCAAAACAGTGTTTCGAGGCCTTGAAAACTTCCTTTTATCTCACCTCATTTTGCGTGCGCAGTCCGGGCGTATACCCGGGAAGCTTTTAAATGAAAAATTGAAAAATGCTAAATTGGCCTTTAATATTGAATTTAAGTTGACTTCGGTCAACATTTTGGGTAAACGGACCCGGACCCGGGATTCGACGGTCCCGGAGGGTCCGTAGGAAAATATGGGCATGGGCGTATGCCCGGAATTGAATTCCGAGGTCCCAAGCTCGAGAAATAAATTTTCGAAAGAAATTATTTTACAGAAAATATAAGAGTTTTTGGAAATTCGGTTATATTTGAAATTTATGGTATCGGGCCCATATTTTGGTTCCGGAGCTCGCTACAGGTTCAACATGATAATTATGATATGTTTGTAAAATTTGGTAACAAACGGAGATCATTTGACGTGATTCGGACCCGTAGTTGTGAAATTTGAAACTTTGAAAGTTCTTATCATTTTTCTTTGATTTTAATGTTAAATTTATTTTTTAAGATGTTATTTTGGCGATTTGATCGCACGAGTAAGTCCGTAGGATGTTTTTGGGGTTGTGTGCATGTTTGGTTTGGAGCCCCGAGGGCTGGGGTGAGTTTCGGATAGGCATCGGGGTGTTTCGGACTTAGAAAAATCTGGTGAAGTTGCTGTCTTCTAGTGCTTGGGTCTTTGTTCTATGCGAACCCATGCCATTCCATGCGATCGCGAAGGGTAAATGGGGAAGGGGCAGATTTTTCACTATGTGAACGCATAGACAGGCTCGCGAATGCACAACTGGGCAAGGCCAAACCTGTGCGAATGCGACAAGTCCAGTGCGAACGCACGGTGTAGGAGGGGGACTGAGGGCTGGGTAGATTTAACCATGTGCAAATGCGGCTTGTGGCCTGCGAATGCATAGGCCAGTGAAGTCAAGCCTATGCGAACGCACTGCCCTGGCCGCGAACGCATAGGCTATATTTTGCCCAGTCTTTTTAAAACAGTAGCAAAAACGGGAATAAACCCCATTTTCACATTTCCTTCCATAGAATCCAACCTTGGGAGATTTTTGATGAGGGAGTTCATCACCAAATCATATGTTCGTGTTTCTAATCTCATTTTCTTTAGTTTCCATTAACACACATTAGATTTCTAGGCCTAAATCTTGTTCTTCAAGGGTAGAAATTAGAGATTTTACAAATTTTGGAATTTAGACCTC
This sequence comes from Nicotiana paniculata, assembly GCA_005239505.1. NCBI lineage: Eukaryota > Viridiplantae > Streptophyta > Magnoliopsida > Solanales > Solanaceae > Nicotiana > Nicotiana paniculata. The sequence continues at coordinate 14,903 of ML365946.1, forward strand.
GATTTGAGGTCGTATTCCGAAACAAATTACATATTCGGGCTCGTGGGTGAATGAGTGATAGGGTTTTGGTCTGAACCTCGTGTTTGGACCAAGCGGGGCCGGGTCAATTTTTGACTTTTTGGGAAGAATGACGTAAAACCTATAATTAAGCGTTGGGATGGAATTGTTTTGCATTTATTGATGTTATTGAGTTGAATATGTCTAGATACAAGTGAATTGGAGTCAAATTCAAAGGGGAAAGCGGTAATCGAGGTTTGAGTTTGGTCGTGGAATTTGAGGTAAGTGTTTGGCTTAACCTTAGCTTGAGGGAATATGTGGTGTGTCCTATTTGCTATATGTAAGTATCATGTTCAACGTATATGTGAGGTGACGAGTACCTATACGTTGGTGTATAACATGCACGTGAGTCGAATTTCATGATTTATATGATTTTTTCGTAAGTAATATTTGAGTTTCACTTTGTAGTTATCCATGTTGGTGGAAATTCCTTGATATTGTATAGTAATGAGTATTGGTTTCAGTTGAAGATTTTTATGTGAAGTTATGTACTAAGTGAGATTGGATATACCTGTTTTCCCTTGCCGGGATGTTATTAATTCCACTGTTGATTCCCTTGCCGGTACGTTATGAGGTTATTTCTGTTTACTCCATTACTTTTCCTTGTTGGATTGTTGTCATTTGATGTGTTTAGGTGAGGACGAGTGTAAAAGCACGAAGGGTGATGCCGTGCGTGAGATTTCGAGTGAATGTTAATGCACGAAGGATGATGTCGTGCCATGATATGAGAGATAATGCACGAAAGATAATGCCGTGCCATGATATTGTGAGGTAAAAGCACGAAGGGTGATGCCGTGCCGAATATAATGATTCTGATGGTGAGGACGAGATTAAAAGCACTAAGGGTGATATCGTGCACTTATTTTCGTATTACTATTTCATTGCTTAAATTAATATCTAAATTGTGCTTTACCTCATTATTTCCATTATTTGATATTTCCCCCCTTAGCATGTTCCCCTTTTCCCTTCTGCTTAACTTCTTATTTCTCGTTGTATTATTTTTCTCCGTATACTATTAAACTGCACAGGTTGACTTTGGTTGTCGTGTCCTAGCCTCGTCACTACTTCACCGAGGTTAGGCTCGACACTTAATCAGTACATGGGGTCGGTTGTACTGATGCTACACTCTGCACTTTCGTGCAGATCCCGGTGTAGGACCCTACGGACCATAGATCGAGGTTGTTGCCTTCAGTCCACTGGAGACCCTAAGGTAGTCCTGCAGGCCTTGGCGTCCCCTCCTACTTCTTTTTTTTTATTCTGTTCTAGTTATTTCAGAAAAAGATGTACTTATTTCATTCAGACCGTTATATGTATTATTCAGAGACACTCCGTGAGTTTGTGACTCCAAAATTCTGGGATTGGTTTTCTTTTTGAAATTTCGTAACGGCATTACATTGAGTTTATATACCTTGCTTCATTTTGTACTTTTATTTACGTTAGTGTTGTATTTCATATATTTATTAGATAATAATAAAGGAATAAGGTAAATTAAATATTCACGTTAGATTGCTTAGTGGGTTCAACGTTAGGCGCCATCACGGTCCCGACGGTGGGAAATTCGGGTCATGACCAAACTAATTGGTTTTGCTTTTAGCACATACATAGGTTGATAATACTACTCTAACACTTTAAAGTTCATCAACTAAGGTTCGGGAAACACAGTCATGGCTAACCATTTATTGAGGTTACCAAAGATATCTAGGATAAGATTAGCTCTCTCAATAGGTCTACAAATTCACATATTGAAGCATGAAATCCCTTAGGACTTTAACAAAGTCATGCTCCTAATAGTGTTAGCTTCAAGCAAGTCATTATGTTCAGATAGCATCAGAAAGATCCTTATGAGATTTTAAGGGGTCACATTTGGTTTTAAAATTAATAGTAGAGAAAGAAGTGGAGTGGTTCTGGACAAGGTATGATATCATAAATTAAGCAAAAACATGCTATATTTAGTTAGCAACTTCAACACTTTAAAGCAGTAATGTTTTGGCATTGTCGGGGAAACTTTACACATTATAGAATTGGATTAAGCATGTCATAAGGAGTAATAGTCACAAATAAAGGAAAAATATTGCATTAGAACATGTTTAATTCAAACTTAAGTCTAGGTTAGTGTTTGAATATGAAAATGATCATGCTTCTATTTTCATTAGTTATTACTTGGTTATGGAAAAGCAACGAGGTCCTTTTAAGGAAGATAATCTTAAAAGATAAAATACAAGTCGCTTTCCAAAGGTCAATGATAACCCTAAAGGATAAGAGTCAGGAGGTATGATACTAAGTAAATTGTAGATTGAGTATGTAACTGAAGATGTTGACTAATCAAGAAAGGGAAACAATGTTATGATTATGTTACTAGGAAAGATAACTTAGTTTTTAATGAATGTGTACAATAGGACTACCGGGAGAAGAGAAGAAAGTTTAGTTCAAACAAGATTAGGTCAACAAGCAACAACAACTAGACAAAAATAAAAGACTATAGTGGCAACTCAAAAATAGTTTAACAAACATAAGTAGAGAAGAAAATATAAAACACTTAGAGCTTATGCTCAAAGTTAAAGGATAAAAGATGTAAACTTAAACACCTTCATATTCATCTCAGTCATAAATATCAAATAATAAGCTAACCTTCATGACACACAAACTAAAGAGATGCAACAGATAAGGATAAAGGTCACTACAGATAATTGAAATCTATGAAACTTATATGAACATGAACACATAATAACTCAAACATGCATACTGTTGGAAACTCATGAACAAGGGATCAGCAAGAATCAATTAATGGTTTAATCAATCATCAATTAAAACTCAAAAGTAGGACAAATAATCACAAGTGGATATTAAACCACAAAACATAAGCACTAACATGATGATTACAAATAATATAAAAATAGTTGTAATCCTCAAAATCTAACTAGCATATTCAGAGAAGATGACCAAACGAGAAGGATGGGAGATGTGCAGACCTTTTTGAGTGCGCCAAACCAAACAAATGCTCTTTATAAACTGCTTTCTACCCCAGAAACCTCAAGTTTGAACCAGAGACAATACTCAGCAAAAGAAAAGAATAGTAAGAAAACCTACGCTTTTAATCCTAAATTCATAGATGATTGATAGCGTTTGTTTTTGTGTGTGTGTTTCTCTTTAGTGTTAGGTGGTTGATTGTGTTAGGTAAGAGCATTGAAGTATCCTATTTATAGTGCCATTAAGGCTCTATGGTTTCATAGGATTCAAATTAGATAGTCAAAGATGACGATAGTCGAGTGATGATAGCAAAAGCAGAGGTAAATTGAGAGAGTGCAGAGGGAAAATATTGACAAGTTTACTAGAGAGGAGAGACGCCGACCGTTGAGGGCAAAAACCATCGAGTAAGAGCCCGAACGTCCATAGGTCATTTCGCTTGACCTATGGACCAAGAATAATAATGATAACCCTGGAAGCGTTCATGCATGCTATAGATTTAACAAAATAGAGAATGGTCTAGGGATTTGACCCTTGCACGGTTTGGTCTGGGGTTTTCCAATTTGGGGTTTCGAATCTCCATCATTGAGAATTGAAAGAAAATAGCTTTTGTCATTACCTAGAGACAAAACGGGTAATTCACTATGTTTTATTTGAAATCCAAGATGGAGTGGCGTTTCAATTTCAAAGACCAAGGTTCTTGCATTTCATATTTGGCAAAAAAAAAGGAAAGGTCAGTATGATTTGTTGATAATGAATCAGGAAAGAAGGATTTACAAAGGGTTTTATGACCTTGCATAGATTTGTGTAGGATTTTGTTGATTGATTGGTCATCGTGGTCTGAGAGAACAAAGACAAAGGAGGAAAAGGGAGGTGGTTGTGAGAGATACAAATGAATTAGGGTTTTAGATATTAGACCGGTTGGTCTCTAGGTTAAAGAAAAAAAAGATTTGGGCTGTTGATCTTTTCGATCAACCGTCCTAAAATTTTAGAATTAAAATATTTTAAATGAGGGAATATGAAGAACGTCAGATCTCTAGATTTGGATGACGGAGATTGAGTATTATGAGACTAAATAAAAAAATAGAAAACGAGAACAAATGTAGACCGTTGATAGGATAGACCAATGGTCCAGATTCATCTGTGTTCTCTTTGTGAGTGGGAGATATGGGTGATGTGGCGTGACCTCATTATTCCAGAAGAGGTGATAGAGATTGCCAAGTAGGAGAGGAAATTGGGTCTGGGTTAGATTTGGCTTTGGGCTTGACAGTTTGGCTGACATTCACTTAAAGAATAGCCACCCTGTATTTAATTAAGAAATTATAATTATAACCTTTTAGCCTTTCACCCTTTTAAAATTAATTTTAATAAACTTAATTATTTTCAATAAAATGTAGTAATATTATAATTAATACTACTAATTATTGTAGCTTATTATTTATAAAATACTCCTTTTCCTAATTTGTATTTCTAATTTTCTAATTTTCGCATAGTAATATAACTATCCAAAAATTAACGAGTAATTTGCTAAATTAATTATCGAACCTATGTATAGAAATTATTTTGAGAATCCTAAAATAGTAATACATTTGTGCTTATATAATGTCAATGCTATGTTATTAATTAAAACTAATGCGTGGTTAATTTGTGAGAATAAATATTCATTACTGGAAAATACTTTGAAAACATTTAATATAACTTAGTAAGTATCAATAAATTAATTTAAAAGGTGAGGGTCAAAATTAGCAATCAACAACTGCTCCTCTTTGAGCTGAGACGATGAATATAACGACCCGACCGGTCGTTCCGAGAGTTAAATCCATGTTTCCCCCATTTCTGCTTCATTGTATGTTTTTCAGCTTTATTATGTTGCGTCAGGCTGGTTGGCTCGGATTCGGAGCGATTTTGGAGATAAATGAGATACTTAGTCTCTTAATTTTGATATTTAGTTGGAAAAGTCAACCGAATGTTGACTTATGAGTAGACGATCTCGGATAATAGTTTTATGGTTCAGATAGCTTTGTTAGGTGATTTTGGACTTATGAGTGTGTTCGCAATATAATATGGAGGTCCGTGGTAGAATTAGGCTTGAATTGGCAAAATTGGAAATTTGGCGATTTGCGTTCGGTAGTGGAAAATTAGATATCAGGGTCAGAATGGAATTCCAAAATTTAGAGTATGTTCGTAGTATCATTTGTGACGTGTGTGCAAAATTTCAGGTCATTCGAACGTGGTTTGGTTGGTTTCGGCATCGTTGGCGAATTTTGAAAGTTTAGAAATCCTTAGAGTTGAATTCAGAGTTAATTCGGTGTTTTGGTATTATTTTTTGGGTGTTCCGAAAGTTCAGCTAAGTTCATGTATTGATATGTGACCTATTGGTGTTGTTGGTTGAGGTCTCGAGGGCCTCGGGATGATTTCGGATGGTTAACGAGAAGTTTAAAGTTGGGAAAATGCAGCTGGTGCTACTGTTCTGGTGTGGCCGCACCTTCATATTGGGAATCGCATGTGTGAGCTCCGCAGGTGCGCGGATGACCGCAAGTGCAGCTTTGTCCCCGCATCTGTGATGCTGCAGGTGTGGTAAGGTGACAACAAATGTGAAGGCTGGAAAATTAATGAAGATCTACAGAAGCAGATGTTTTTCGCAGCTGCGGAAGTGCATGTGTGCATATGGAGTCGCAGGTGCGAGACCCTAGGGGCAGAAACTATAAAAGCCATACTTCGAGATTTTTGGGCATTTCTTCACATTTTCACTCGGTTTTTGGAGCTTTTGGAGGGTTTTGAAGAGGCAATCAAGGGGAAATTCGTTGAGGTAAGATTTTTGAATTTAATACTCGTATGTATGGTAAATTGCAGTTGTTTAAGCATGAAACTTGTAGAAATTAGGGGTGAAAATTGGTAAATTAGGGCTTGAAATTGGACATTTTAATTTTAAGAATTGAGGGGTCAAAGGAGGTTGGATTTTGGTAAATTTTTTATGTATGGGCTCGTGAGTGAATGAGGTTTCTAGTTTTATAATTTCTGTTGATTTCGAGACGTGGGCCCGGGGATCGAATTTTGCCAATTTCGGAATTTGTGGCTCAATCTAATAATTTTTATGTGTGCTTTGTTTCTATAACATATATTAATGATATAATACTTATTTTTGATAGATTCGGGGTGATTTGTGTCCGAGTCGAGCGTCAAGGGTATTGCGGGGTAGATTCTCGTCCGGTTTGAGGTAAGTAACGATTGTAAATCTAGACCTGAGGGTATGAAACTCCAGAATTTCGTACTATTTCACTACATCGAGGTGATGCACATGCTAGGTGACGGGCGTGTGGGTGTGCACCATTAAGGATTGTGACTTGATCCGTCCCGTAGCAACTATATAGTTGCGTATTGGGGTTAGAGCTGTATAATTGCAATATGCTTTAGAAATGATTCTTCTAACTTGGGCTAAATGCCATGTTTGGGGCCTTGTTCCTGTATTGTTTGGACTCTCAGGGGTATTTGACTACTATCCTCACACGGTTTTGATTGAAAGCATATTCTCAGTCATGATTTTACCTGTTTATTTTTTAATTCAGTTTCATTACACTATTTTAAAGTATATGAAAGATGTTTTGGGCTGAGTTCCCTGAATTTACTAAATGGCCCGAGTGGCTTGTGAGGTTTATGACTAAGTGAGGCTGAGGGCCTGATTTTTGAGGATATTATAGGCCGAGGGCCTTGGTGATTGATGCCATGATTTGGTTTGATATGTAGAACTTGGACTGAAGGATCCCCTCCGGAGTCTGTACACACCCCCAGAGAGCGCAGGTACCTACTGAGTGCGAGTGTCGAGCGATGGTGAGGTATGCCCGAGAGGCAGTTCATGAGTGACTGTGAGGCTTGCCCGAGGGGATTTTCTTGAGTGATACTTTGCTGGATGGGCTTGTTATGATTTGGATACTGATTTGGCCTTTTGTTGGATACTGTTTGGCCTTTCGTTATTTTCATTGAGACTTTATGTTGTGAACTTCATGTGATTTTACTGCTCGTCACTGCGCTCAACTTTTATTTATAGTTTTTACTTACTGAGTTGGCATACCCACGTTACTCCCTGCACCTTGTGTGCAGATCCAGGTGCCAGGACATCCGAGTGAGTGCTGATTCTTCCTCAGTTTATCCCGGGGCTTAGCAAGGTAGCTACACGGCGACTGCAGCCTTGCTCTTCTCCCTCATACCTTCTAGTTGTTCTTTTTTTTATGAGAAATCTTTTGTCATTTGAGTAGACTGTACCAGACTTGTATTCTAGATGCTCATGAATAGTGACACCGAGGTCGGGCCATTGATTTTTATGTTTGTTTATTTCCACTTGTTTTGAAGTGTCTAATGAAAGATTTATGACGAAAAAGATTAGTAAATTAATTATTGAAGAGAATCATTTTGTGTTTTGAATAACGAATCGACTAGCCTAGTACTGTGATAGGCGCCATCACGGCTGGGATGGTTTGGGGGCGTGACAAGTTGGTATCAGAGCCTAGGTTACATAGGTCTCACATGTCATGAGCAGGTTTAGAAGAGTCTTGCGGATCGATGCTGAGACGTCCATACTTATCTTCGAGAGGTTGCAGAACCCTTAGGAAAATCTCACATTCTTGAATTCTTGTCGTGCGAATCTATTGATTCTGGTAACTAAACTTCTATTGTTTCATTCTCTCATAGATGGTGAGGACACGTCCTACCTGGTAGGATGATCTGCCACCAGTTGGACCCACGAAGGGCCGAGGCTGTGGTATTGGTAGAGGTGCAGCCCGCGTAGCAGCCGGGGAAGTACCCATAGACCCACCTAGTTTTCCGGATCAGGTCTCAACCGCAGATGCTCTAGTGGGACAGGCTCAGGCACCGGCTGTGCCTATTGTCATTCTAGGTCTTCAGGAGACCTTGGTCAGATTTTGACCATGTGCACAAGTCTAGCTCAGGCAAATTGTGTTTCTACTACAACCGCTACTTCTCAAGCGAGGGGGAGGCGCTAAGACTCCCGCCCTGCGCACACCCGAGCAGGTTGTTTAGGGACTTCAGACACCAGGGGCACCTCCAGCCCAGCTGGTTGCACCTGTTCAAGATTATGTAGTTCCCGTCATGCCAGATGACGAGTAGCGTAGGTTGGAGATGTTTGGTAGACTTCAGCCTCCGGCTTTCATTGGTGCAGAGGGCCACGATGCCTAGGGTTTCTTGGACAGGTGTCAGAGGATTCTTCATATATCAGGCATTTTGGAGACCAGTGGGGTCTAGTTCACTACTTTCCAGTTTTCAGGACCTGCCTTTACTTCGTGGGAGGCTTAGGCATGTTGGTGCAATGCCCCTTACTTGGCAGCAGTTCTCTATTCTCTTTTCGGAGAAGTATGTGCCACAGTCCCGTAGGGAGGAGCTGTGCAGGCAGTTCGAGCGGTTGCGTCAGGATTATATGGCTGTGACACAGTATGAGATGAGATTTTCACAGGTAGCTCGTCATGCTATTTCGTTGGTTACTACGGACAGGGAGAGGATCAGGAGGTTCTTGGATGGCCTCACATATCAACTTTGCATTCTCATGACCAGGGAGAGGGTAAGGTGCCACTTTTGAGAAGGTTGTTGATATTGCCCGAGAGATTAAGTTAGTTTGGTGGTGTCTCCTCTAGTGGTCAGTTTCGACACAGCAGAGGCCAACAATTTAGTCCTGCTTAGCCAGCTCGCCCAGTTCGCAGTGGCGCATTATCGGGGCATGGTGCTCGTAGTTCTCATCAGGGTCTCTCATCCTTTAGTTCCCTTCCAGCCCAGATTTCATCCCGAGCACTATCAGTTTAGGGCTCCTCCATGCCAGGTTCTTCTACCAATTATTCCGGTGTTAGGGGTAACGTGTGGAGGTAGTGTCCTCGTCGTCATGGGGGTCCATCATAGTAGGGTATTCAGCCCTCAACTTCAGCTCCAATTACCCCATCACCCACCGAGGTAGCTAGGGGTGGAGGTCAGGAAGCTAGAGGCCTCCCTAGAGGGGGAGGCCGATCAGGTGGAGGTCGGCCTCTTTTTATGCACTTCCAGCTAGACTAGATGTTATGGCCTCATATGCCGTGATTACATGAATTGTTTCAGTTTTTCACCGAGATGTCTCAGTCTTATTTGATCCTGATTCCACATATTCCTATGTTTCATCATATTTTTCTCATTTTGTGGATATGCCCCGTGAGTCCTTAGTTACATCTGTTCATGTATCAACTCTGGTGGGTGATACTATTGTTGTGGACCGCGTGTATCGATCATGTGTGGTGTCTATTGGGGGTCTGGAGACCCGAGTTGATCTATTATTGCTCAGCATGGTTGACTTGGATGTGATATTGGGCATGAATTGGCTATCTCCATGTCATTCTATTCTAGATTGTCATGCCAAGACAGTGACCTTAGCATTGTCGGGATTTCTGAGGGTTGAGTGGAGAATCTCCGTAGATTGTGTGCCTAGTAGGGTGATTTCATACCTGAAAGATCGGCGTATGGTGGAGAAAAGGTGTCTATCTTATTTGGATTTTGTGAGGGATGTCAGTGCAGAGACTCCCACTATTGATCCTATTCATGTGGTCCGTGATTTTCCGGATGTGTTTCCTGCAGACCTGTCGGACATGCCGCCTGACAGGGATATTGATTTTGGTACTGATTTTGGTGCCAGAAACTCAGATAATTTATATTCCATCGTATCATATAGCACCGGCAGAGTTGAAGTATTTGAAAGAGTAGCTTCAGGAACTCCTACATAAGGGGTTTATTCGGCCTAGTGTGTCACCTTGGGGTGTACAAATGCTATTCTATTTGTGAAGAAGAAGGATGGTTCCATGAGAATGTGTATTGACTACATGCAGTTGAACAAGGTCACAGTCAAGAATAAGTATATTTTGCCTCGTATCAATGATTTATATGACCAGCTTCAGGGAGCTAGAGTGTTCTCTAAGATTGATTGAGGTCCGGGTGTCATCAGCTGAAGATTCAGGATTCAGATATTTCTAAGATGACTTCTACGACCCGTTATGGCCATTATGAGTTCTTGGTGATGTCTTTCGGGCTGACCAATGCCCCAGCAGCGTTCATGCATTTGATGAACAATGTATTTTAGCCATATTTGGATTCCTTCGTTATTTTGTTCATTGATGAAATCCTGGTGCACTCTCATAGCCAGGAGGAGCATGCTCAACATTTGAGAGTTGTATTACAGATATTGAGGGAGGAGAAGCTTTATGCAAAATTCTCCAAGTGTGAGTTTTGGCTTGGCTCAGTAGCATTCTTGGGGAACGTGGTGTCCAGAGAGGGTATTCAAGTAGATCTGAAGAATATAGAGGCGGTGTAGAGTTGGCCCAGACCGTCCTCAGCTACAGAGATTAGGAGCTTCCTTGGTTTGGCGGGCTATTACCGTTGCTTTATGGAGGGGTTTTCTTCTATTACTTCGCCCTGACCAAATTGACTCAGAAGGGTGCTCCGTTCAGGTGGTCGGATGAGTGTGAGGAGAGCTTTCAGACGCTCAAGGCTGCGTTGACCACAACTATAGTTTAGTTCTGCCATCAGCTTCAGGTTCTTATACCGTGTATTAGGATGCCCCGAGGATAGGCATTTGTTGTGTCTTGATGCAGGAGGGTAGGGTGATTTCCTATGCCTCATGCCAGTTGAAGACCATGAGAGGAATTATCCAATGCATAATCTTGAGTTAGCAGCCATTGTTCACGCCTTAAAGATTTTGCGTCATTATTTGTATGGGGTTCATTGTGAGATTTATACTGATCACCAGAGTCTGCAACATCTATTTAAGCGGAAAGATCTTAATTTGCATTGGTGGAGATGGTTGGAGCTTCTCAAGGATTATGATATCACAATTCTATACCATCTAGGGAAGGACAATGTAGTGGCAGTTGCCTTAAGTCGCTGGGTAGGGAGTTTGGGGAGTTTAGCATATCTTCCAGCAGTAGAGAGACCTTTAGCACTTGATGTTCATGACTTAGTGCGCCAACTTATGAGATTGGATATATCTGAGCCTAGTCGGGTATTGGCTTGCGTAGTCTCCAGATCTTCTCTCTATGGGAATATCAGGGAGTGCCAGGTTAATGAACCACACTTGCTCATTTTTCAGGATAGGGTTCGGCGAGGTGATGCCAGGGATGTGACTATTAGTGATAATAGTGTAATGAGAATGCAGGGTCGGATATGCGTGCTTAATGTAGATGGGCTTTGGGAGTTGATTCTTGAGAAGGCCCACATCGCATGGTATTCTATCTATCCGGGTGCCGCGAAGATGTATCAGGATCTGAGACAACATTATTGGTGGAGGCGGATGAAGAAACATGTAGCTGGATTTGTAGCTCGATGTTTCAACTACCATAAGGTCAAGTATGAGCATCAGAGACAGGGTGTCTTGCTTCAAAGATTAGACATTCCGGAGTAACAGTGGGAGTGGATCACCATGGACTTTGTAGTTGGGCTCCCACAGACTTCGAGGAAGTTCGATACTATTTGGGTTATTGTGGATTGGTTGACCAAGTCCGCGCACTTCATTCCCTTTGGTACTGCCTACACATCAGAGCAGTTAGCCGAGATTTAAATCTGAGAGATTGTTTGACTGCATGGTGTCCCGGTTTCTATCATTTATGATAGAGGTACTCTGTTCATATCATAGTTCTGGAGGGCCGTGTAGCGGGAGTTGGGTACACAAGTTGAGTTGAGCATAACTTTTCACCCTCAGACGGACAGACAATCTTAGCACACTATTCAGATACTGGAGGACATGTTGCACGCCTATGCTATTAATTTTGGGGGTTCATGGGACTAGTTTCTGTCACTAGCGGAGTTTGCATATAATAATAGTTATCAGTCGAGTATTCAGATGGCTCCACAAAAGGCTTTATATGGGAGAAGGTGTAGATCTCCGGTTGGTTAGTTTGAGCTGGATGAGGCTAGACTCTTGGGTATAGATCTGCGGCAGGGTGCTTTAGATAAGGTGAAGTTGATTCAGGAGTGGCTTCGCACGGCGCAGTCTAGGCAGAAGAGCTATGCAAACAGGAAGGTCCGTGATGTATCTTTCATGGTTGGGGAGAACGTTCTGCTGAAGGTGTCACCATATGAAGGGTGTGATGCGGTTTGGGAAGAGGGAAAAGTTGAGCCACCAGTTCATTGAGCCTTTTAAGGTGCTTAAGAGGATAGGGGAGGTGGCGTATACCCTTGCTTTGCCACCCAGCTTGGCGAGTATGCATCCGGTATTTCATGTTTCCATGCTTCGGAAGTATGTTGGTGACCCATCCTATGTTTTAGACTTCAGCACAGTTCAGTTAGAGGGTGATATAACCTATGATATGGAGCCAGTGGCTATTTTGGATTGACAGGTTCGAAGGTTGAGGTCCAAGGATATAGCTTCAGTTTACTTGCAGAAGAGAGGGCAGCCGGTGGAGGAGGCCACCTAGGAGACAGGGGGGGGGGGAATGCGGAGCAAATATCCACACCTATATGAGACTCTAGGTATATTTCTAGACTCGTTCAAGGTGAACGTTTGTTTAAGATGGGGATGATGTAACGACCCGGCCGGTCGTTCCGAGAGTTATAGCCTTGTTTCCTCCATATATGCTTCATTGTATGTCGTTCAACTTTATTATGTTGCGTCGGGCTGGTGGGCTCAGATTCAGAATGATTTTGGAGAGAAATACACTTAATCTCTTAATTTGGATATTTAGTTGGAAAAGTCAACCGGAATTGGGCTTAAATTGGAAATTTGGCGATTTCCGGTCGGCAGTGCAAAATTAGATATCGGGGTCGGAATGGACTTCCAAAAGTTGGAGTAGGTTCATAGTGTCATTTGTGACGTGTGTGCAAAATTTCAGGTCACTCGGACGTAGTTTGGTTGGTTTCGGCATCGTTGGCGAGTTTTGGAAGTTTAGAAAACCTTAGGCTTGAATTCGGGGTTAATTCGGTGTTTCGGTGTTGTTTTGGGTGTTCCGAAGGTTCGGCTAAGTTCGTGTATTAATCATACTTTATAAATATTTCAGTAACAACTTTCATTTTTTTCCCATTGGCAGTTCCAGTCATAATATCCAAATCATTACAATTATTAGATATGAAGAAAACATATTTTCCCAAATACCAACATTTTCTAATTCAATCCCAATACCAGAAACCACCCACAACCTGTCTACGGAACCTCTAAATACAACTGAATAGAAATATGGAAATGCTGGCAACAAGGCTCCGGCTATACCTCAAATTAAAAATAAATGATCACTAAATGAAGGGACCCCAAAATGAAGTGGGGGTCACCAAGTTAGCTGGAAGGGACATACCGGCATCGATGATCGTTGCCGCCTTCTATGAAAACACCTGCATCCATTAAAGATTCAGTGCCCCCATCAAAAGGGACGTTAGTACTGTCGAATAGTAATAGTATGCAAAACTAAAAATCATCTTTCAAAATAGAATAACCATAAAAGAAAAGGAAAGCCATAGAAACACCAAATTTACAATCAATTACATCCAAATGTGCAATTGAAACATATTAATTTTTCAAAATAACAAAGTGTCACATATTTTAGTTTAGGTGACCTTTAGCCCTGTTAATACCACATTACACAGGACCACTGTCCATAATAGCACTGTTCAAAATGTCATTATTCATAATACGACCATGCTTCCTGGCACGGATTCCGATCACGACCTGGTCGGCTAGGTCATCTCCCTTGGAGACATTTTATTTGTTTCCAGAATATCAATTCCCATTTCAATTTCGGTTACAATTTTTTTCTGCACAATACAACCATATGTGCGGCATGGTGACTGATCTCGGCCCGATCGGCTAGGCCGTCTTACTCAAGACATTTCCATTTTCCCACCAATCATCTCATTCCATATTTTCCACACGTATTTCAATTCTTTCCGCACTAGTGGCCACAATAGTTATGTCAAACTTGGCACTTGGCCGCATTTCATAATTCAAGTTCTTTTCATATATTTTACATTAATATCAATTTAATCAACAAGCCTTTCAATTCAAAACATCAAGTACACACGAGAGCGAACACGAATCATTGGCAATTTAACCCATTTTCCATTACATCAATACTTCACCAAGTAACAACATAGTATCATAGGAGCATTTGAATGCATATGGAACCTAAAGTCTTACAACAGAAACACGTTTGAAATGTTATTTCCTTTATCAATCAAGATCAAGGCTTACACCAATTATAAGGGAGCACCATGGAGATTCGATTCCGAAGAAGAGGAGGCTTTAGCCATACATACCTTAAAGAGCTTTTAGGCAAATTCCACTTTTAGAAATCATCTTAAATTAGTTGAGTCGAGGCTCGTTTTGTAGCTTATTTCATATATATATATATATATATATATATATTCTCATTTCACAAGAATTGCTAGGCACAATTATAGATGTTATCCACACTCTTTTTTCCCATTTTATTAGATTCGTTTTGAAGTATCTTTATGGTTTATCATCGACTAAACACACTCAATCAAGGCATTTTGTACACATATAGGCAATTAGGAGTATTAGGTACATCGAGATTTCCTCACCCAATTGGTATGCTAGTTTTTATTTAAATTACGACTCAAAGCCATACCATTTTAATAATCAAACCATACATTAAACGTCTATATTTTGATATAAGGCTCATTCAGAATATTCAAGTTTTATGAGTCTATAAGGGATAACTAGACATAGAGATTAGGGATTTGGGGCCGGTCACTCTTAAACCTACGGAAACATTATGGAATTTCATCTCGAGAGATAAAGTTTAGCCCACATACCTGGTTGCACTTTCCTTAAGTTACTACAACGCACCAATAACTCTAGCAATAATAATCTAAAAGGAGAAATAAAAAATAACTTAATAATTGCAAAGATTACCCATTGTGTAACTCTCTTATGAATTTCATCAAATACTTAACATGTGAAATAGACTACAAGATCCGAAAATAGAAATTCCTTCTTCCCTCAACCAATTTTAATAGGAACTACCCAAATTAGTTCATTAATATCACATACTACAACTTAATGAAAAATGCATGGCCTATTTCTAATCCCCACAGCGTATTTGAACCCTTAACCTCTTGCATTCAAGTTATGGAAATAGGACTTACCCGGATGGAGGACAATCTAGTGGCTATATTCCTTGATTCTTGAAGGTTTGATCAAGATTTGGGTGATTATGAAGCTAGGTTCCCTCTTTCTCTCTCTATATTGCTCTCAACTCTCTCTAAAATGATCAGAGTATCACCCCAAATGAAGCCCCAAACGTTATATATTGAAATACGGTCGGGTTATAAAAATAGAAAATGGACCCTCCAAATAAGATATGTGGTCGCACATGCGACCGTATAACAGTTATGCGGTCCACAAAGTGACCGCAAAAATGTCCCTCAGGGGCTTGAACTCTCTTCCCAAGTATGCGACCAGTATGCAGTCCACATACTTGTTCTGCGGTCGCATAATGCACCGCAAAACCCCTTCGCAGAAACCCATGAACAATTGTGCAACCAATATGCGGTCCGCATAAAGATTATGCGGTCGCATAGTTGTAACAAAGCTGACCTTAAATAGGCCAACTTTCGGCCTCACTCTATGACCATTATGTGGTCTGCAGAATGATCATGCGGCCGCATAATGGGCCACATAACACACACATTTTCCAAACATTTCTCCCTTAGCCCAAAAACGTACTGTTCAATCCAAATGTACTATTTCTAAACACTTTAGCCTAGCTCGACACCACAAGATCTTAAATTACACAGCAAAATATTCTGGCGCCTTACAGATATGTGACCTATAATTCTTGTTGTTTGAGGTCCCGAGGGCCTCGGGATAATTTAGGATGGTTAACGAGAAGTTTAAAGTTGGCAAAATGTAGTTGGTGCTGCTGTACTGGTGTGGCCGCACCTGCGAATTGTAAACGGCAGGTGCGAGCTTTGCAGGAGCGGAAAGGGGGCGCAGGTGCGCAGAGGACCGCAGGTGCGGCTTGGTCCCTACATCTGTGATGTCGCAGGTGCGGTATGGTGATCGCAGATGCGAAGGTTGGAAAATTAATGAAAATCCACGGGAGCAGATGTTTTCCGCAGATGCGGAAGCGCAGGTGTGCATATGGGGTCGCAGGTGCGAGACCCCTGTGACAGAAACTATAAAAGCCATACTTTGCAATTTTTGGGCATTTCTTAACATTTATCACTCGGTTTTCGGAGCTTTTTGAGGGTTTTGAAGAGGGAATCGAGGGGTAATTCATTAAGGTAAGATTTTCGAACTTAATACTCGTTTCTATGGTGAATTTCAGCTGTTTAAGCATGAAACTTGTAGAAATTAGGGGTGAAAATTGGGAAACTAGGGCTTGAAATTGGAGAGTTTTATTTGAAGAATTGAGAGGTCAAACGAGGTTGGATTTTTGTAAATTTGGTATGCATGGACTCGCGAGTGAATGAGGTTTCTAGTTTTGTAATTTTTGTTGGATTCGAAGACGTGGGCCCCAGGGTCGGGTTTGGCCAATTTTGGTATTTGTGGCTCACTCTAATAATTTTTATGTGGGCTTTATTCCTTTAGCATATATTAATGATATAATACTAATTTTGAATAGATTCAGGGAAATTTGTGGCCGCGTCGAGCGGCAAGGGCATTGCGGAGTAGATTCTCGTCCGGTTTGAGGAAGTAACGATTGTAAATCTAGACTTGGGGGTATGAAACCCCAGAATATCATACAATTTCACAACATTGAGGTGACGTACATTCTAGGTGACGGGCATGTGGGCGTGCATCGTTATGGATTGTGACTTGGTCCATCCCGTAGCAACTATAGAGTTGCGTATTGTGGTTAGAGTTGTATAATTGCTATATGCTTTAGAAATGATTCTTATAACTTGGGGTGAATGCCATGTTTTGGGCCTTGTGCCTGTACTGTTTGGACCCTCAGGGGTATTTTACTACTATCCTAACACTGTTTTGATTGAAAGCATATTCTCAGTCATGATTTTACCTTTTTATTGTTTAATTTAGTTTCATTACACTATTTTAAAGTATATGAAAGATGATTTGGGTTGAGTTCCTTGATTTTAATGAAAGGCCCGAGTGGCTTGTGAGGTTTATGACTGAGTGAGGACGAGGGCCTGATTTGTGAAGATATGATAGGCCGAGGGACTGAGTAATTTATGCCATGATTTGGTTTGATATATTGCGCTTGGGCTGAAGGAGCCCCTCCAGAGTCTGTACACACCCCTAGTGAGCACAAGTACCTACTGAGTACAAGTGCCGAGTGCCCAGCGACGAGTGATTGGGAGGCATGGGTGATGGTGATGTATGCCCGAGAGGCTATTCATGAGTGACTGTGACGCTTGCCCGAGGAGCTGTTCTTGAGTGATACTTTACCTGAGGGGCTTGTTTATGAAATCAATATCTCCACTCTATTTTTATATTGAGCCTTTATTGAAACTGTTGAAAATGTTTTTATAGGATTTTCATTGAAACTGTTATTTTATGAGATATTTTGATTTGGATGCTGATTTGGCCTTTTTGTTGTTTTCACTAAGACTTTATGTTGTGAACTTCATGTGATTTTACTGTTCATCACTGCACTCAACCTTTTTTTATAGTTGTTAGTTACTGAGTTGGGGTACTCATGTTACTCCCTGCACCTTGTGTGCAGATCCAGGTGCAGGACATCCGAGTGAGTGTTGATTCTTCCTCAGTTTATCTCGGAGTGTAGAAAGGTAACTACACGACGACCTCATCCTTGCTCTTCTCCCTCCTACCTTCTAGTTGTTAATTTTTTTATTAGACTTCTCTTATCAATTGAGTAGATTGTATCAAAATTGTATTCTAGATGCTCATGACTAGTGACAGTGAGGTCGGGCCGTTGATTTTTATGTTTATTGTTTCCACTTGTTTTGAAGTGTCTAATGAAAGACTTATGACGAAAAAGATTAATAAATGAATTATTGAAAAGAATCATTTTGTCCTTTGAATAACAAATCGGCTACCTAGTACTGCGATAGGCGCCATCATGGCCGGGGTGGTTTGGGGTCGTGACAACAAAAGAGTTTTTGAAAAAAGAATATTGATCTAAAGTCAATTTTGTCCCGACATCCAGGCAAGTATTGCAGGAAATGGAGATGGTGAATTTGTAGGATTAGGTTGAGGAAGAATCTAGAATATTTGGGAATATTGGGCCAAATTATGGCTGTGAAATTCTAACATACCTTAGGCTTAACGAGGATTAGGCCTCATGTAGTTCTCGAGTAAGGATTTTGGGAAAGCGGCACTCATAGGAATAACACCAGTATCGTATTGTGATGATAAGGTGAGATAGAAGATTGGTCACCCATGGTAGCTTGAATTTTATGGCTTGATTTGAATGATTCAAAATTTTGAGTTCGCAGATCGTCTTGAACTGGGATCATAGGCCCGCTACTGGGTTGGATGTCTCTATAGCTTTGTAGTTTGGTTTACTGCTAAGAAAAAGTTCCACGTTGCGGTGTGTGTTCCTGTAAAATGAATGAAACACATGCATACTTATATTATAATGCAGAATATATTAAGATGGAGTGTCAATGACGCATGAATAATGATGCCTGGTTGTCGGCGAGCCTTTATTTGCGATAGGGATGATGGGATACTTGATCCTTGCTCGATTTGTTACCCGGGCTGAGTACCGTTCCGCATCTGTAACAGAATTTAAAAATTGACTTTGCTTGGTCGGAGATGTTGATTAGTAAAGTGTGTCTCTACTTGTTGGGAGATCTTTGTACCAAGAAATTTTCCACTTGTTGGGAGAGCTTGATTGGTAGAGTGTGTCTCCACTTGTTGGGAAAGATTCGAACTGAGATGTAAAGTAATCTCTGCTGGGGAGTGATTGATTAAAACCGTAATTATGCCTAAAGCTACATGAACAAAATGTTAAAACATTCAAAATAATAGCAAATGATGTAAAAGCATGTCCAAGAGATACTCTTGACTGCAAAACTAGGTTGCGGCCATCGGTTGGCAGACCATCAGTGATGAGGTTTGCGATTGTCTATTCCGGTGTCCGTTGCAACGGAGCGGTGATACGAATTGCTTTGTTGGAAAAATTTGAAATTTGCTATATACAAGGCTTCGATTGGAGAAGTCGGCGTTAGATATACATGGTGATCCGATTGATTGAGATGATGATTTGCTATATACATTACATCGATAGGCGAAGCCAATGTTCGATTTATACATGATGCTCCGAATGCTATTACACCAAGGCATTCGGATAAAATTTTAAAAATATGAGAAATACACTATTTTTTTTGGAAGTATTGTAATGTAAATTTATACAAATATTCACAAAGAAATACATGCGATAGAGGGACAACAAAATAAACACGATCATTAATTAACTATATTGGGGGACCTAAATTTTTACGCTTAATAGATCAACTCCCTTGCAAAGTCTACTAAGACTTTTATAGCCAAAGTGTAATTGCTATTCGGGGAATTTGTGTATCATGTCTGCTACCCTCATTACTATCTTTAAATTGTTAACCTAAGAGTGTCATGACCCAATTTTCCCTCTGTTGGCTATCGTGATGGCACCTAGTCTTAGGGACTAGGTAAGCCTAACATTTATTGAATAACAACAATAATGAAGAAAAACTAACACAGTCTCGATATAGAAACCTTTACAAAATTTATAGAATCTCCCCAAAATCGGTAATATAAGTCATAAGCTCTACAAAATTACTTATACTTCTCAATATAATTGTTTGGAAATGAGTGAGACGGTTGAAATGAAAAGTAAGAAGGTGGCTCCGAAGGCTGCGAACGCGACAACAAGTTTACCTTGAGTCTCCTCAGCAAGGATCCGCACGGCTACTAAAAATCGATACTTGGATCAGTACAAAAACGTGCAGGAGTGTAGTATGAGCACACCACAGCGGTGCCCAGTAAGTATCAATACTAACCTCGGTGAAGTGGTGACGAGGACTAGTCAAAGCACCTATTGGTCTAATAAACTAAACATGCATAAGTACAGAAATAACGGAAAGATAACATCTTCCTAATATCTATACATTATGACTAACAACATAACAACTACAATAAGGGAGCAAAAATAGCAACCAACAACAGAACAATAAAAATAATACACCGAAGGATGGACGGGAACACATCCCAAATCCGGAAATTCACAATACAGTAAGGGCAAGTAGTAACTCAGCATTGCAATTGTTCCCACATCAGGCCCCAGCCAGTACCCCAATATATTTGCCAAAATCTTCAAGTGTAACCTTTCACCCGAAAGTTGTATATTGGAAGTTTTAAAATATAATCCTTTAAAATAGAATATCCTTTTGAAATATACTTCCTCCGAATAAAAACGTTGCAGAAAGATAAACTTCAAACATAATTCCTTCAAGATAAATGTTTTTTAAATATACTTTTCCAATAAATGTATTGCAAACATAGTTTTGTTCAAGAGAAATGCTTTAAAAATATACCTTTCCAAATAATAGTCTTTCAAACCTAGTTTTCTTCAAGATAAATGCTTTTCAAATATACCTTTCCAAATAATAGTCTTTCAAACATAGTTTCTTCAAGATAAATCTACCAGGATCCTGTCCTGTAGTTCAGAATTTATCATGTGGTACAGGGGGATCTCCTAGAATACGTCTGTAGTCCCAAAATAAATATGCAGTGCTGCGGGATCTCCCGGAATACGTCTGTAGTCCCAAAGTAAATATGCAGTACAAGGGAATCTCTCGGAATACGTCTATAGTCCCAATTCAAATATGCAGTACAAGGGAATCTCCCGGAATACGTCTGTAGTCCCAATTTAAATATGCAATGCAACCAACAGAGATAACAACTATAACATGACGGAAATATCGTACATCACCACAACAAGTACAAAAGCAACAACTGACATAAATGCAAAGTACGACGAGCAAATCAATACAAGAACTCAAATCACAAGAACGATAGAACTCACTCACAAGGAATAGCCACTGAAAAGAAATACTAAACAAAAAGAGAAAAAGCGTAACGAGGAAAAACAAAACAAAATGTACCAACGATTCAACAATATTCAAGTCAACAATAAGAAGTCAACACAAGTCAAGTAATTCCAAATAAAGGCAAGTCGACTAAGATATAGGTCATCTTAATTCCATTTAAGGTTGAACAATTATGAGAGATTTTCAACAATTCAAATAAGGGTAAGCCGCAAAAGATAATCATAACTCCAATTACTACTAAACAACTATAGGGTGATATAATACTAATTTCAGTTAAATAGGCAGTTTATGAAAAAGATATAGCATGATGGTAGAAGAAGTAAAATCCTCTGCTAAGTCAATTAAGGTCGAATAAGAAATAAAGGGAATCTAAAAACAAGCAATTCTAAATTGAGCAGGTAGGGACGAAATTAGCAATCAGAAACTCAGTCATAATAATTACAACTACATACACAAGAATATAAGGACCTAAGAATCCTAAAAGGCCGACCTCCTACAAATAAGTTCAAGCACGCACTCGTCACCTCGCGTACACGGAGTACAATCAACATAGAGGGCTCAAATCCTAAGGGGTAATTTCCCCACACAAGGTTATGCAAGATACTTACCTCAATGAGGACAACCCGGTACTCTAAAATGAACTTCTTGGGTGAAAATGCCTTCGAACGGCTCAAATCCAATTAGAACAACTTCAAAACACTCATAAAACTTATAAGGAACTATTCGGATAACAAAGTTTTGATCTTTAAAAAAAACCTAAAAATCGACCCCCGGGCCCGCAACTCCGAACCCGGCAAATTTTACAAAATCCGATGCCCATTTGAATATGAGTTCAACCATAAAAAAATTATCAAATTCCAACACCATTTGGTCCCACAATTCACGATTTTTCATTTTAGAAATTTTATTCAAAAACCAACTTATTTTCCCAACCCAAAACACAATTTAAATGATAGAAACAAGGATAAAATCATGGAATATAGTAGATACTAGGTGAAGAACACTTACCCAATCGATTTGTTTGAAAAACCCTCAATGAATCGCTCAAAACCGAGCTCCACAAGTCAAGTTATGATGAAAATGGTGTAACCCTCGATCTGGGGATATATTCTGTCCGCCCAGGTATTTGTCCATCACGAAAGCGGAGGAAGGATCGCGTTCGCGAAGTAGAAAAATAAAGGCTGCCGAGGTTGCTCATCGCTAACACGAAAATGAGCTCGCGAACGCGGAGAGAAGAGACAGAACCCTAAGGGACGCGCAGGGAAGGACGCGAATGCAAAGAGGAAAGTGAGGTTGTCCATAAAGACCCTTCGAGAACGCGAGGTAAAGAGCGGGAACGCGAGGTAAAGAGCGTGAACGCGACGAGCAAGAAGCGGGGTCTACACGAACGCGGGAGGATAATCGGGAACGCAATGAAGGATTTTAAGATAGTCAGCAATAACACTTCGGGAACGCAAAAGGCAGTACGCGATCGCGTAGAAGAACACCAGAAGCCAGAAAACAGCAGTTCAAAAATAGAAGAAATTGAACCGTAGCCCTCCCGAAACACACCCGATGCCCCCGGGACCTCGTCGAAATGTACCAACCAGTTCTATAACCTAACACGGACTCGCTCGAGATCTCAAATTACATCATATCATGACAAAACTATGAATCGCACCAAGAATCAAGCTTATGAACTTTCAAATCTTCCAACTTCAAAAACTCGCACCAAAACCTATCAAATCAACCAAGAATGACGCCAAATTTTGTAGATATGTCAAAAATGACATAATGTAGCTGCTCCAATTCTCAGAATCGCATTCCGACCCCAATATCACAAAAGTCAACTGTGGGTCAAACTTCTCCATTTTCTAAACTTCAATTTTTCTAACTTCCACCGAAACGCCTCAAATTACCCTACGGACCTCCAAATCTGAATTCAGACGCGCGCCTAAGTCCAAAATCACCATACGGAGCTGTTGACATTATCCAAACCTTATTCTGGAGCCGTTTACACAAAAGTCAAATTTCGGTCAAATCTCACCGCTTGAGCTTCCAAAACTCGAATCCTTCTTCCAATTTGACTCTGAATTATCCGATAACTGAATGCAACCATGCGCGCATGTCGATATACACAATGTGAAGTTGTTCAATGCCTTATTCCATCAAACGGAGCTTATATTTTCAAAACAACCGGTCGGGTCATTACATTCTCCCCGTCTTAAAACAAACGTTCGCCCTCGTACGTGCCAAGATTCGCCTCAAAGTCTTCAGATCATTGAATGCACGCCTCAAACATAAACCCGCGGGTGATCCCACATCGGCCTAATTTTCTTAAGCCTGATGACACCATATCAACTGCTATTTAGCCTTTCTACAAAATCAATATGCCTCATATACCAAATTTTCACTATCTATTCCTTTACAGAAAGACTCGATTCTAAATCCACATCAGGTATCAGTCTCAACCAGCTGCATCAACTCATGCCTACACCCAAAAGGTACGACCACATAATATAACACACCACACACAGGCATATAATAGCATTTCTGATCACAATAGCTTCCCAAAATCAACCTAGCACTGACAATTAGCCTCATATCTAATAACTATGTTTCAAACTTCCATAACACTTATAATGATGCAAGAAACAAAAAGAACTCATAATTAGACACCCGAAACACCAATCCCCTACTAACATCACTNGATAATGATGCAAAAAACAAAAAGAACTCATAATTAGACACCCGAAACACCAATCCCCTACTAACATTACCGGGCACACACCCGCAAGCTAAACTCAAGAAGCACAAAACAAAAATAACGGAATAGGAAAAGAGAAACACATAACAAAACTATCAAACAAGCCCGACAGGCACAACCTCTATCAATACTAACCTACAAAACAATATAACAAAGAAGAATAAAAGCACATGAACAATTCACAAGGATCCTATCCTGGTATAACTTCTACCGCGGTACTCAGCCCGATTCAAACATATCGAATCACAAGAGATCACGAGGGTCTCTCCTTCAACTCTAAATCACTTATCGAATATTATATCATACCAATTGAAATCTTCCACTAACTCAGCTTTGCCAATAAAATCAAAACACTCACTGTACTCTCACCTAGGTAGAGTATCAAATCACAGTTAGTAAACAAAACACTCAGGAAAAATCACATCAATCCTACCCTGATGACAACAAGGAATCACTTATAGTCTTACCACTATCAATGATGAATGAAAACAACAATAGACACTGGCTACCCCTTATAGAATCCCCCAATAGGAGAAAACGCGAAAATAAAGTGCAAAACATGAAATTCACTCATAAATAAAAAAACAAACGAGGGATCTCGTCCCAAGTAGTAGAGCTATAATTAAATACATATGGTTCCCCTCTCTAAAAAATAAAAATATACCTATATGATAACATCCAGCATAACAACCTCCAGCCTACTATACGAAACACATCAACGAGTCGGGCCTCCCACTCTTGGTCGCCCTCTACTCACCCGAATAACTCGATGTGACACACATGCCCGAAGCCTAGGACATTCTCTCACCATGTGGCTTATATATACAAACTCAAAGAAACCTCTCTGCTAACGTGGCTGTAGAAGTTGTGCAGTACGAGTACTCTGAGACCCATGAACACCGGAAACACTGCGCGAAGCTAGAGGTGCAAACTGTACTGGCTGACCCATAAAACCTCTACCATGTCGCACCCTACCTCAAAAATAAGGACCAACAGATATCCCCAGTCTATGAGGCCTCCTCGCCTCCCTATAATCTTTCACTTGATCCGGTCTGTCCTCTTGCTCCCGGTCTCACATGACATATAACTGGCGAGCGATCCCTACCACCTGCTGAAATGAGACGTCTGACTCGAACTCTCGAGTCATATTGAACCGAATATCATACATGAGCCCCTCAATAATCTACCTACTCGCCCTCTAACTGGAGCAACAAAGAGAGGTGCATATCTGGCCATCTCACCGAATCTGACAGCATACTCTAGTACTGACATAGTGCCCTGGCACAGGTGCTCAAGCTCTGCATGCCATGCTTCTCGGAGGGAATGAGGTACAAACTATCTCAAGAATATCTCTGAAGACTGACCCCATGTAAGTGAAGCTGACATCGGCCGGGCTATCCAAGTCAACAATAAGAAGTCAACACAAGTCAAGTAATTCCAAATAAAGGCAAGTCGACTAAGATATAGGTCATATTAATTCCATTTAAGGTTGAACAATTATGAGAGATTTTCAACAATTCAAATAAGGTTAAGCCGCAAAAGATAATCATAACTCCAATTACTACTAAACAACTATAGGGTGATATAATACT
>ML365949.1:0-14556 GCA_005239505.1 Nicotiana paniculata
TGAAGAGTTAGCCCTAATGATGTGTACGGAGAATATCGACCTTAAGTCACTCTGAAATGTTCAGAAACATAATTCCAATGAGTCTTGCATGCATTATATATATGTATCTATTTTACTCTACCGAGCCGCGCTATAGTCGGCCGGGTATGGCACCTATTGTGCAACCACTGATCAGTTTGGTTTACCGAGTCCTCTTTGAGGCTGGGTATGATATAATGATGATGATGCCCACTGAGGCGAATGTTCTATGATGATGATGATGCCCACAGAGGCGGATGTTTAAAAAGATTATGTGTATATATGTATCATGCACTTCATGTTAATGTCTCTTAGAAGCACTCAGATGCTACANTTATTTATGCTTTCCTGCCTTACGTACTCAGTACTTTATTCGTACTGACGTCGTTTTATTATTGGATGATGCATGTCGTGTTGCAGGTCCTGATAGACAGATAGACAAAGATCACCCACCACAATAGGCTTTCCAGTTTAGCGGTTATAGACGAGATCTCTTTTCCGGACTTGTCGTGGTCTTGGTATGCATTTTTTCACCATTGCGATCGCATATAAGGAAACCAGACCAAGAAAAATACAGCAGCAACAACAGTCCTTTTAAGGCCAAACACACTCCGTTAACCACCCGAAACACACCCGAGGCCCCCTGGACCTCAACCACTACCAACACACCCCATAACATCATTCAAACTTAGTCGAGCCTTCGAAAATTCAAAAACAACGAAAAAACACTAAAATCACATCAAATTCAAGGCTATGAACTTTGAAACTTCTAAATTTCGTCAAAGATGCCGAAACCATCCAAAACACGTCCGAATGACCTGAAAATTTGCACACATATCCAAATGACATTACGAACCTGCTCCAACTTCCGGAATTCCAGTCCGACCCCGATAGCCTAATTTTCACTGTCGACCGAAAATCGTCAAAAACTAACTTTCGCCAATTCAAGCCTAATTCTACACCGGACATCAAAACCACATTCCGAACACACTCCTAAGTCCCAAAGCACCTAATGAAGCTATCCGAACCATAAAATCCGCATTCCGAGGTCGTTTACCAAATAGTCAACTTTTGTTTGACTTTTCCACTATTGAACCAAGATAAGAGACAATGTCTCATTTCTCTCCCAAAAATCGCTCAGACCCCAAGCCAACCAATCTGACACAACGTAATGAAGCTGAACCACATATAATGAAGCAGAAAATGGGGAAAAGGGCTAAACTCTCGGAACGACCGGTCGAGTCGTTACATCCTCCCCCACTTAAACATACGTTCGTACTCGAACATGCCAAGAGTTGTTCTCCAACACCATCAAACTACCGCGTAGCCTATCATGCACATACTCAGGGGTGATCCCACGTCACCCTATCCTATATAGGTCCAATAGCACAACATAGTTGAAATTTCGAAATCCAATCCTGACCCATAAACCTTCGAACCAAATTCCCACTTCTGAAGTAATATACAAGATCAAAATTCCACAATTATAAACCGAACAGGTCTGAACACGCTGTATCAAGCCATATCCGTAACCCAAGATGTAATCACATCATATACCACATGACCCGAACACTCATAGTGATAACTCGCAATCACAATAGTTGCTCAGAACAATCCAATACCGGTACATAACCTCTTACCAAGAAATGCCTCTCCCTAACACTTTCATACACTGCTGATGAGGGAAGAAACACGTAGAAACTAGCAACCATTCGTCCGATCAGTCAGACATGAAGCAGCCCCTTCCCAAACAGGAAGTATAGCAAATTTCTAAGCCGACTCCCGATATTTATCCTTCCAACTATGCTGTAAACAATTCTGACAATATACATTCTAGGTCCAATGACCTCTTCTTATCCAACACGACCACTCTGATGACATGACACATCGATGCAATAGCAACATCCCAAAGTAATCAAATTATATGTAAGATTCACACGAGAGGATTATCCTACCATTAACAATTACCATCACAACAACATGCTAAAAGCCTGGCACACATCGCAAAAATCAATACACACGAATTCAATACCAAAGGTCACACCCCTACATAATCTCCGTTGCACTGTGCGATCTCATCCAAACGCTAGTCCACATGAAATACTACAAGCCACCTGGCTCAAAATCAATAACCATTTGTTGACCCAAGTCACTATATAGTTTTGAAGATTGACAAATGTCTGACCAGTTGAACCAGGTCCATCAGAGCATACACACTTGACCTGACGCGTTGGCAAAAAAACCTTATATGCAAAGGAGATGAATGCAATTGTGAAGTATCAATGAACAAGAAGGGTGTCTTCTAATGCGAAAAGTTTGCAAAATGATAAGAGAATAGAAGTTGAAGCAAGGACAGTAACGAAGGAAGGAAGTTGAGTTTTATACGAACTTGTTCTCCCAGGTAGAGTCATACCATAACTGAACGACAAACATAACAACTGACTTTATAAATAATTGAAGTATTCTTTCTTGAATCAAGAACGCACAAGTGCAAAAGTGAATCAAGAGCTGAAAGCAAAATTCCCAGATATTTTGCAAGCATAATTATTATGCGACACAAAGGCTACAAATCAGCTAGAAGAACCAGTTCCATCTGTTTATCATTGAGTCTAATTGGTTGTAGTAGGATACTTAATATTGTATTTTTTCAGCTTTCATAGAAGCAATTGTAATAGGTGCGCATTGTTCAAATTAGAGTTAACTTGAATCTTGTTGAAATTAGCTAGGGGCTAGTTACTACGAAGGGATTAGAGTTAGTCTTAGGATTACAAAAGAGTTTATTTTGTAAGTCCGCTTGGCTCAGAGTTTTAGCGAAGAGTTTGAGCAAATTCTACTGAGGAGTAGGTCGTGGTTTTTTCACCTTTTGAGCCAGGTATTTTCTACATAAAAATCTCTGTGTTTTTACATTACTGCTTTTATTATTCTGCAACAGTAGAAATTAGAACACCAAGAAGAACCAGGTTCTTCTAGAGAGACAGCACTCGATAATTGGGTACCACACAAAGTAACCTATCTTCTTGTGTGGTATTGACGTCTAAAACATCAATTGGTATCAGAGCAGGTTATCCTTGAAAGGCTAACACCTTGGAGAAGATCAAGATGAGTGCACCACCTGGAAACTGGGAGGGTCAATCAACTTTAAGGCCACCACTCTTCAATGCCAGTATTACTCATGGTGGAAAAATAGGATGAAGGACCAACTGATTGGAGAAGACTATGAACTCTGGGACATAGTCACTGATGGTCCTCTAGCTACCATAATAAAGACTGCAGAAGGTATAGATATACCAAAGACTAGAGCTGACTGCACTGGTGAGGATCTGAAGAAATTGGAGAAGAATGCAAAGGCCAAAAAGTGGCTAGTGTGTGGACTAGGTCCAGACGAGTACAACGGAATACAAAACTGCACCACTGCCAAAGAGATCTGGGATACCTTGCAAGTAGCCCATGAAGGAACACCTCAGGTAAAAGGGTCAAGAGGTACTCTACTATACTCTCAGTATGAAAACTTCACTATGAAAGAAGGAGAGACTATCCAAGAGATGTACACAAGGTTCACAACCTTGACTAATGAACTGAAGTCTCTTGGAAGAGTCATTCTTGAAGAGGACAGGGTTGAGAAGATCCTAACAAGGGTCTTGCCTATTTCCTGGGAAAGCAAAATCACTGCTATCCAGGAATCCAAAAATATGGCAACCCTGAGATTGGATGAGCTGATTGGAAACCTCACTGCCTATGAACTGAGAAGGCAAACAATGAAGATGGATGGTCCAAAGAAGGAGAGGAGTCTAGCACTAAGAATCACTGAGGGAGCAGATCTGGAGGAAGATGAGATGGCCATGATTACCAAAGAATTCAGAAACTTTTTCATGAGGAAGAAGGGCATCTCTAGAGGAGGAAACTACGACAAAGCAAAAGCTCCAGAAAGGCCAACCAACAAGGGATGATACAAATGTGGTAAGACTGATCATATCATCAAAAAGCTGTCCTCATGGGAAGTAGAATGGAAAAATGAGAGACATGAAAGAAGGAACACGTCCAACCCAAGAAAACCACAACAAAGGCTATGGTTGTTGCTTTGGGGAAAAGTTCATATGAGGAATTAAAAGATGGGGAGACTGAAGATCAGGCACTTATGGAAATTGGAGAATCTGATGAGGAATCACATGAAGAAACCGAGGTAAGTATCTCCCATCTTAAAAACAAAGTAAAGTTCCTATCTAAGGAAAAACTCTCTGAGTTGCTACTTGAGTTCATAGATGATTCTGAGGAAACAACCAGGAAGGATCAACTATCTAAAGAATGTGCAATGCTAAAAGCAAAGTGCATGAACATGGAAATCAGAGTCAGTGAATCTGAAAAGAAAAATATTTTCTTGTTGAACCAGGTTCATCCACTTGAAACCGAGATTCTAAGAGTAAAATTTGAAAACTTAAAGCTAAAGCTAGGATCCAGTAAAAAGGTTGTTGATTATTCTCATATCATGTTAGAAGAAAACGTGGGAAAACTAAAAGATAAGTTGTATGCCAAGGATGAGCAGATAAGAACTCTTAATGAAGAACTTGGCAAAGTCAAACATGAATTAGATCAAACTTGTAAATGGAATAAATTCTCCGATGCCCTGATATGGCTTCAAGAGAATCATAGTAGCAACCGGAGAGGGATTGGCTTTGGAAGTAAATTGCCCAAGTGGGATCCCAAAAGCAAGCATCTCACTCTCCCTGAGAATAAAATCTGCACCCATTGTGGTAAGACTGGGCACTACAAATATGAGTGTACTGCAAAGAGCAGGATAGTCAAAAAAATGAGAGGTTTGTAAAATGGAAAAACTGGCTAGGGTTCATCCATTCTCTCATAGAAAATGACCCAAACTAGTTTGGGTTCTTAAAACTAACCCCTGATTCTTTTGTAGGTTCAAGTGAGAGGAGGCAGCCAAATTTGGAATTTGGATAGTGGCCGCTCAAAGCATATGACAGGGAACATGGAATAGTTCCTTTCACTTGAAAGTCTAAAAGGAGGAAATGTCTCCTTTGGAAACAGAAAGAAAGGTGAAATTATTGGGGTTGGTAAGGTAGGTAAGGATGATACACGATCCACTGATCATGTGTATCTAATAGATGGCTTGAAATATAGTCTGATTAGTGTATCACAACTGTGTGGCAGAGGTAACCTGGTTTCTTTTACTTCCACAAAATGTTTTGTGATTAACCTGCTTACTGATAAGATTGTTTTGCAGGGAAAAATAATGAATAACATCTATGTCATAGACTTGTCCACACTGTCTGAAAATGAACTCACTTGCCTAAGTGTGTTGGGCAGTGATCCCCTCCTATGGCACAAACGACTTGGTCATGCGAGTCTGACTCTACTTAACAAACTAGTCTCTAAGAACTTAGTGGTAGGACTTCCTAACATTAAGTTCAAGGAGGACAAAGTTTGTGAGGCATGTGCCAGGGGGAAGCAGGTAAGGTCCTCTTTCAAAAGTAAGAAAATAGTCAGTACCACCAGGACGTTGGAACTGGTTCATATGGATCTGTGTGGTCCTATGAGAACTCTGAGTAGAGGTGGTAAGAGATATGTGATGGTGCTAGTTGATGATTATTCAAGGTTCACTTGGACCTTATTCCTGGCATCTAAGGATGAAGCATTTGATATGTTCACCTCATTTGTCAAGAAAACTCAAAATCAATTAGGACATCAACTAGCATCAATAAGATCTGACCATGGTACTGAATTTGAGAATGCTAAGTTTGCTGAGTTCTGTGATGAACATGGTGTTAATCATAACTTTTCTGCTCCTAGAACCCCACAGCAAAATGGGGTTGTTGAAAGGAAAAACAGAACTCTTGAAGACATGGCAAGAACCATGCTTCTATCTAGCAAACTTCCTCACAGCTTCTGGGCTGAAGCAATAAACACTGCTTGTTACATAATCAATAGATGCATGACCAGACCTCTGTTAGAGAAAACTCCTTATGAATTACTTAAAGGGAGAAAGCCCAACATATCCCATTTTAGGGCTTTTGGATGCAAGTGTTTTGTGCATAATAATGGCAAAGATTCCCTAGGAAATTTGACCCCAGAAGTGATGAGGGAGTATTCTTGGGTTATTCATCACATAGAAAAGATTTTAAGTGTATAATAAAAGGACTATGTGTGTAGAAGAAAGTATACATATTGTCTTTGATGAAACTAACATTCTTGTTGAGAGACAGGAACCTGAAGATGAGGAGCTTGGACTGGTGAGAAGCAGTGATCACAATGAAGCAAACATGGAAGGTGGAACGGGTGATGGACCAGGTTCAACTACCCCAAGTAACATGACGGGAGGAATTCAACATATGCAGCCTGGCCTTGATCCTGCTCCACAGCAACAAGACACCATGGAATTGTCTAGGAATGAACAGCTGGTACTCAAACCACACAGATATCAGAGTTCTCACCCTCTTGAGAACATCATAACAGATTTGACATCCGGAATCAAAACAAGATCATCCTTGAAAACTGTGTGCGTTTGATGCCTTTCTATCCATGATCGAACCAAAGAACATTAGGGAAGCCCTACAAAATGCTGATTGGGTAAATGCCATGCAAGAAGAGCTGAATCAGTTTGAAAGAAGTCAAGTATGGCACTTGGTACCCAGGCCACTAGACAGATCAGTGATTGGCACCAAGTGGGTCTTCAGGAACAAGCTCGATGAGGATGGAACTGTTACAAGGAATAAGGCAAGATTAGTTGTTCAAGGGTATAGTCAAGAAGAGGGAATTGACTATGATGAGACCTTTTCCCCTGTGGCAAGACTGGAGGCAATCAGACTTCTTATAGCATTTGCTGCACACATGGAATTCACTCTTCATCAGATGGATGTTAAGAGTGCCTTTCTCAATGGCTATCTGAAGGAAGATGTATTTGTCAAGTAGCCTCCAGGTTTTGAAAGCAAGGACTCACCTGACCACGTATACAAACTTGACAAAGCTCTGTATAGTCTCAAACAAGCACCAAGAGCATGGTACGAACGATTATCAAAATTCCTGCTAGAACATGGGTACAAACGAGGCAAAATTGACAGTACCTTGTTCTTAAGGGAAAAGGGTAAGGATCTCTTGGTTGTGAAAATATACGTGGATGATATTATATTTGGGGCGACTTCTGAAAAATTGAGCAAGGAGTTTGGTATGCTTATGGGGAGTGAGTTTGAGATGAGTATGATGGGTGAAAGAATGGACCAATGATCCACCAATAAAAGTATGTGAAAGAATTGCTGAAGAATTTAGTCTTATTTGCTACTTGCTAATTGTAGAGTACGATGTATAGGCATGGTGACGAGTATTTATACATTGGTGTCTAGCATGACCGTGAGTCTTATTATTGCGAGTATTCCGATTTTGTTGTAACTTGAATGCTTAATTGATGATTTCTATATGTTGTTAAGAGCATGTGAAAGGAATTATGATCTTTAAACTTCGAGGAGCATTGGCTCAGATTGTGAAATGAAGAAATGAGATATTACATCTTTGGAGCATTGGCTCAAGTTGTGAAATGAATAATGAAGAAATATGAGATATTACATCTTTGGAGCATTGACTCAAATTGTGAAACGAATAATGAAGAAATATGAGATATTATATTTTTGGAGCATTGGCTCAAATTGTAAAACGAATGATGAAGGAATATGAGATAATTACATCCTTTGGAGCATTGGCTCAAGTGATAGAATAAATCATGGAAATGAAAGTGAAAGAAAGAGAAAGAGTTATTGAAATATACCCTTGCTGGGTCATTGTTGTATTGTTCCCTTGCCGGGATTTAATTGTTTAATTGATGTTCCCTTGCCGGGATTTAATTGTTTAATCGATGTTCCCTCACCGGGATTTCTATTTCTATTCTTTTTACTCCCTTGACCTTTATTTATGATTGTTGTTTGGGTGAGGAGGAGTGTTAAAGTACGAAGGGTGATGTCGTGCACTTGTTTTGGTGAGTATGAGAGTAAAGCACGAAGGGTGATGTCGTGCACTTGTCTTAGTGAGAATGAGAGTAAAGCACGAATGGTGATGCTGTGCATTGTTTGATATTGTCTCCCTTGCTGGGATGTTGAGATTACTATTATTGTTCCCTTGCCGGGATTCCTATTTCTATTCTGTTTACTCCCTTGCCCGTTGTTTGTAATTGCTCTTTGAGTGAGGAAGAGTGTTAAAGCACGAAGGGTGATGTCGTGCACTGTTCGCTATTGTGAGGAAGAGTGTAAAGCACAAAGGGTGATACCGTGCCGTACGATGTACCATTCCGTATTGATATTCATTGATTATACTGTGAGGAAAGAGAGTAAAAGCACGAAGGGTGATGCCGTGCCATGATTTACATTGATTATATTATACATCGCATAGTGAGGACGGGAGTAAAAGCACAATGGGTGATGTCGTGCCATGATTTACATTGATTACATTATACATTACATAGTGAGGACGAGAGTAAAAACACGAAGGGTGATGCAGTGCACGCTTGTGATTTCTGGTCCTCGTTGATATTCTGACCTTGTTGTTCCTTTCTTTATTTAAGATTTCTTATATGAAACTGTTATCTCCCCACAGTATGTTCCCCTTTCCCTTATTGGTGGATTACTTCCTGTATTTCTCTTCCGTTGTTTATATTTATATATCCGAACTGCACATGTACATTTTGTTGTCGTGTCTTAGCTTTGTCACTACTTCGCCGAGGTTAGGCTCGACACATACTCAGAACATGGGGTCGGTTGTACTGATGCTACACCCGCACTTCTCTATGTTGTGCAGATTACACAGCCAAACCCGGAGGACTCATTAGTGGGAGTGTCTTCCAGCCTATCCTAGAGGCTTCAAGGTATAACCGCTGGCGTTCGCGGGCCTTGGCGTCTCTTCCATCCCTTTGTCTTCACTTCTGTCTTGCTTTTCCTCTAGTTTCAGACACAGTCATGTATTTCCTTTCAGACTTTGTATTTAGCACTCTTATAGACAGTTCGTGAGTTTGTGACTCCAGGTTTTGGGAAAATCATGCGTCAATGTATTATGTTCGAGGGGTTCAGGATTGATTTCGGATGGTTGACGGGAAGTTGGAGTGATTTTTCTAAATCTGTTGTGCTGGTTTGCTGGTGTTTTCACACCTGTGGAAGGGGAGTCGCAGGTGCGGTTGTGCAGGAGCGGAGAGAAAGGTCGCAAGTGCGAGTTTTGCCTGTGTAGGGAATGGTCCGCATGTGCAAGGGGTTTGTCGCACCTGCGATGTCGCTGTTGCGGAAGGTGCATCACACATGCCAAGCCGCAGGTGCGGAAAGGTGGTCGCATGCGCGAGAATTGGCTAGTTAAGTGAGTCTCGCAGGTGTGCACCCTGGGACCGCAGGTGCGGGTCCGCAGGTGCGGCCAATTGTCCGCAGGTGCATAAGTGACTGTGCAGAACAGTATAAAAAGGACCCCTCTGCGAAATTTATTGAAGTCCATTGAAGGTGGTTTTGAGAGAGAATTCCAAAGTTCTTCAGCAAAGGTAAGTTCTTTGGTTGTTAATCCCGTTCCTATGCTATTTTGTTAAGATTAGGCTTGAAAATTTAAGGATTTGGGTAGGAAAAAGTTGGAAAAATGGGAGGAAATAATTGGGATTTCTTTTGAGGTTTTGGAATGGCAATTGTGGTCCGATTTTGGTGTTCTTGGTATGTATAGAATCTTGGGAGGACGAGGTTTCTAATGACTTAAAAATTATTAAATTCCGAGATGTGGTCCTCGGGCTCGGGTTTGGCAGAATTTTGAGATTTTTGATTAAATTGATAATTTTCGATTGGGTTGTGTTCCTTGAGTATGTATTAATGATGTTGAACTGGTTTTGGCTAGATTCGGAGCAATCAGGAGCCAATTTGAGGTGCAAAGGCATAGCGGACTAGTGTCCCGGCCCGGTAGAGGTAATGGTCTTAAATCTTGTCCTGAGGGTGTGGAACCCCGGACTACATTATTTTCTCTCTGAATTTGGAATGGCGCACATCTCGGATGACGATTATCTGGCGCGTACTAATTTTTTTGATTGGACTAGATCCTCTCCGTGGAAACTAATGAGTTGCATATTTACTCGAAATATGTTCTAAAAGATTTGTGAAATATTTGGGCTGTAAGCCGTGTTTGGGGCCTCGTGCCGATCTGTTTAGACCCCTTTGAGGGCGTTTTACTGCTTTTTTCCTCACTACCTATTGATGATTTTACTCAACATCATTGTGCATAGTGTTTTATTTGAAACTCAGCCTGCTTTACACTACATGAGCATTAAATGATGTTTTCGGGTCGAGTACCCCGTTCTATAACTTCGCCCGAGGGGCTTTTCGAGGTGTTCCACCAAGTGTGGCCGAGGGCCAAGAGTGATGGTGAGGTGTTGGGTGATATTAGCGCTTGGGCTGAAGGAGCCCCTCTTGAGTCTGTACACACCCTAGTGAGCGCACCGAGTGCGAGTGATTGAGTGATTGGAATGCATGAGTGGTTGTGAGGTGCTGAGTGATTGTGAGCTGCTGAGGGATTGTGAGGCATGCCCGAGGGGCTGCTTATGAAACATGTTTTTGCCCGAGGGGCAACTTATTATTTTACTACATTCATTTGCATACCAAATCTTTGTTTTAAAGTTGTTAAAAATGTGCATTGTTTTAAGGACTTTTGTGAAGTTGATTTCTAAGGTATGACGATTTCGTATATCTATGTATACTATTGGAAAGTAAGGCTGTGTATATTGTGACTTGATGACATTGATTTTTATATGATTCCTTGCTACTTAGACTTGATTTATTTCCATTACTACTGAGTTGGCATACTCACATTACTCCCTGTACCTCTGTGTGCAGATTCAGGAGCAGATATCGAGCGTTAGCTTTTATATATATATATTATATCGTAGCGGAGTCGGATCGTGGGGTATAGAGGTAGCTGTTCATCGTTCACATCATCTCTGCTTTCCCTTCCTGTTGTATTTAGCTTTGATTCGGAGTTTTGTATCATAATACTTTATTTTGGCTTAATTCAGTAGATGCTTATGACATGTTGGCTCCGGGTTTTGGGGATGGCAGTACTGTATATAAAATTTGCCTATTACATTAAGAATTTTCTGTATATTGTTATGAATTGCTTGAAACTTAAATGCGATTTTCAAAATGTGAACACACGGTAGTCGGCTAGCCTAGTTCCATGATAGGCGCCATCACGACCGGTTAGGATTTGGGGTCGTGACACTTGCCTCAAATTGGGGTCAGATTTCTAAATTAATTACATATTCGGGCTCCTGGGTGAATGGGTAAATGGAATTTTGTCCGAACCCCGAGTTTGGACCAAGCGGGGCCGAGGTAGATTTTTAACTTTTTTTGAGAAAACTTAGGAAAATAATAATTTTTCAGTAAACTTAGTCCCTTTAGAATAAATTAATGATACTAAACTAATTATAATTAGATTCGAGCTGGTTAGAGGCAAATTCGAAAGGAAAATCGGCAATTGATCAGTGAGTGGCTTGCGAATTTGAGGTAACTGCTTGGTTTAACCTTGACTTGAGGGAATAGGAATCCCCAACTTAAATGCTATGTGAATTTGCATGTGTGCGGTGTATAGGTGAGGTGGCGAGTATCTATGCGCCACCAAATTATTTGTTGAACATGATCCTTTCCTTATTTCCAATTTATTTGATTCCTGGCTTATATTGTTTTATGATCATTGATGCGTCCATGTCTAATTATTTTCATCGTGTAACGACCCGACCGGTAGTTTTGAGAGTTAGAGTCCCGATCGCCTAATAACTGTTTTCCCCACGTTTCTGTCTGCTTTTCGGACTTGCCGGAGTGATTAGCTATGAAATTCGGAGAGTTTTGGGACACTTAGTCCCTAATTTTTAATTTAAGCCTTAGAAATCGGATCGTGGTTATAACGGTGTGAAGACAGGTTCGGAATGAAATTTTGTTAGCTCCGTTGAGTGATTTCGGGGTTAGGAGCGTGTCCAAAATGTGGTTTCGAGGTCTGTAGTAGAGATAGGCTTGAATTGACGAAAGTTAGAATTTCGGCGATTTCAGCCAATGGGTGAAATTTTGATATCGGGCTCGGAATGGGATTCCGAAAGTGGTTGATCGGTCCGTAGTGTTATTTGTGACCTTTGTGTCAAATTGCAGGTCGTTCGGACTAGTTTTGACGTATTTCGGCATCGTTGTGGATTTTGGAAAAGTTCTATGTTTTTAGGCTTGAATCCATGTGTAATTTTTGATTTTGGTGTTATGTGATGTTGTTTGACGGCTCGACTAAGTTCGAATGAGATATTAGGACTGGTTGGTAGGTTTGGTTGAAGTCCCGGGGGCCCCGGGGGTGTTTCGGATGCTCAACATGTCATTTTAGCCTTTGTATTGATTGTTGGTTTTCTGGTGCGAGTACAAGCTTCATCGCGATCGTGTGAGGGAGTCCGCGATCGCGTAGGGAAATTGTAGGCCAGTCAGGACTTAATGCACAACGATCACATGAAAAGGAACACGATCGCGTAGAGTAGGCAACTTGGTCATCGCGTTCGCGTGGGCTAGGCCGCATTCGCGTAGAAGGAGTGATGCAGTAGTGGAGTTTAGCTTTTGCTCTTCGCGGTCGCGTGAGCGTAGGGTCTGAGGAGTGGTGCATCGCGTTCGCGTGAGTGTTTACGCGTTCTCGTAGAGTAGAATCTTGAGGCGAGAAATTTGTTCTTCGCGATCGTGATGGTCCTTCCTTGATCGCGATTAAGGAAAGATCTGGGCAAAATAAAAATGCTCAAAATCGAGGGTTGAAGTCATTTTTCACAATTTGGACTTGAGAGCTCGGGATTAGGCGATTCTTGGAGGGATTTTCACGTGGGAAAATTGGGTAAGTAATTCCTACTCGGTTTTGACTAATTTCCACGAATCTATGCTTAAATTCATCCTTTTATTTCGAATTTAGGGTGAAAAGTTGGGAAAGTTTGGATAAAATTCTTAGACCGAGTTTTTGAAGTTTGATCGAGATTTTGGTATCCGATTCGAGTGATTTCTGTATGGTTAGTGTCACGACCCAAAATCAATAAGGCCGTGATGGCGCCGGACATCATTGGCAGGCAAGCCAATGATTAAATAGTTAAGTTAAAGTTTTAGCATTTTTGAAGTCATTACCTTTCACTTTATTACATAATAACTGAATAAAATCCGCTAAGTAAATATGACAGTTTAATATTCAATTTTTTTAATAAAATATAAATCCCGAACACATCCCAGAACCCGGTGACACAAGTACATGAGCAATTACTAAGAATTTTACAAATTCTTCAAAGCTTGTCCGAAATACAAATTGAACCAGGAATGAAAATGAAAATACAATACATAGAGGGAGACTCTGCCGACTGCGGGTCGTCTCCGAGTGATGCAGCTCGTCTAAGTCTCCAAATCATCCATATTGCTTTGAAATTACCTGTGCAACAAAATCCACATCAAGTGTAGCATGTGTACGAAAATAACGTGTACTCAGTAAGTATCACGCCTAACCTCAGAGAGGTAGTGGCGAGAGGTCAAATTTGACACTTGCTACAAGTCAGTTTAGTATAATCAAGTGATATGCTAAGCATGAGTATCATAGGAAAATTTAATAATAGTCAGGGATAAGAAATATCAACTTCTTTCACATTTAACACATTAAATCTTCGTCATTTCAGTTGGCAATTTTACAACTTCTTAGGCCAATAAACAGTAATAATTACAGAAACTACGAAACAATTATCATGCGCAAGAAAATGCCGAGGGTCGAACGGCGCGGACCAACAATAATAAAATGTGCATTGCCGAGGGTCGAACAGCCCAAACCATAGATGCATCTATCTGCCCCGCTCGCGAATCGAACATGCGACACTGTTAACATAATACTAGGGCTGCCCCGCTCGCGAATCATACCTGCGACTCGGGTCCCCGTATAAATATACATAAATACAGGGTCATCCTGCTCACGAATCATACATGCGACTCAGGCACCCAAAGTTACACATATTCACACCAATAAACCATATTTTTATCAGGAAAATTAGTTGTTCCATGAAGTGATAAAATTCTCCTTTTAATAAACATGAGAATAGTATTTAAAACCTTTCTGGAGATTTACTTGCCAATTTCGACAGGATTCCAAACTCTATAGATTTATCCGAAACACAATTATCCAAGGAAGAATCAATTCTCATCTAGGTGATTAAGAAAAGTAAACTCTATCCTTCTCAGAGATTTAGATACTAATTGAAAGCATCACATGATATTTTATTGACAAGGTCACAAGTACAACAAGTAAAGCATGATAGTGTGTCCTAGACTACCCGGACATGGCATAATAGTAGCTTCGCACAGACTCCCGTCACCTCATGCGTAGGTAGCAAATAATAGCATGTATTCATTTAGTTCACATGTGGGGACAATTCTCCCTCACAAAGTTAGAAAGGAGACTCACCTCGCTCCGAAATTCCATAAAAGGATCCCCAAGCCCTTCCGACGACTCCATTGGACGCACAACGTCCCAAAACTATCCAAATAACGACAA